>JANHAO010026142.1:0-11173 GCA_026873985.1 Saraca asoca | reverse complement strand
TCAAGAGATCCAACCTAGTCTTAGGGTTTATTGATGTTTATAGGATCTTTTGTAAGTGTAATCTAATCAGTTTTTGATCCAAATAATTTTCTAAAATAGCTAATCTGAGGCTAAAATAAATCAAATGAAATGAGTTTAAATCGAATGTTTTCTAACTATATTTTCAAGGCATTCTCACAAGTTAAATTTTATAAAAAAAAACTACTTTTAACTTTGTGAATCGATTCATAGAAGGAATCTTGTGAAATGTACTTGAATCGATTCCTAAATCAATTCATGAAGAAAAGTTTTTGAAAATATTTTTACCAAAACATTGGAAAACATTTTGAATTGATTAAGTAATCGATTCACAAATCTTTTTACACAGAGGGTTAATCCATTTATGCATTAATTTGGTCATAGATTTCTTCATGATTTTTATAAGCTGAATCGATTTTTAGTTATTAGTTAGTTATAACCACTATGAATCAATTCATGAATAGATTTAAGACTTAAAAATCAGTTATTTTGAAATGTCATTTATACCAACTCTATATACCCTCTCACACTCATTTCAACGTAGAACTTTACATCATTCTCTATCATTTTGAGTGGAAAAAATAAAGAGAGTTCTTGTGCTTTATCTGATCTAACTCAATCTCTCAAAAACACATCGGATTAACTACTTGGATCAAATCCTGTGAAGGCTATACAGTTAGTTGTTTGAGATTTTCATCTCAAACTCTAGTATTGTTTTCTTTTGCTTGATTCTTTTATGTTTTTAGGTTTCTGAGGTTGATCAGAAACTGAAGATACAAAGGAAAAGGTTGATCTTCCCTTTACATCTTCTTTTGCTATAAGGTTGATTATAGTAAGTTGAAGAGTACATTGAATTCTTTATAGATTTCTAGGTTATAAGGTTGATCATAGTCTGATGAGATAAAAGAATTATTGTATCTAGGTTAGGCAAGAGTCCAGTGAAATCTTATTGTAAACTAATTTTCAAGAGCCCAGTCTAAATTCTATGAATTTTAATAAAAGAGATCATCCAGTTGAAGATTGATCCAATGGATGTAGACTTCATCTATGGTTTCAGGTGAAGTTAAACCACTTTAAAACCCTATTTCTTGATTTATCTTTTCTGTATCATTCAATTCTGCACTGCTAATATTCTATTGCATAACTAACATTTTGATATTCTAAATTCTGATTACTAAAATTCTGTTAGTAGATAAACTAAATTGTTCAATTTGATTAAGTGATAATTGAATTCTTAATTCTACCCGTCACTTCAGAACATTCTTTATCTTCCAATAGAAATATGTTTTTTGAAAAACCTTGTACAACAAGAATCCAATTTCTCAGGCTTAAACAGTATACAATTTACAAATGTAAAAAAAGCAAGATTTGTATTTTGGGACCCTCAAAGTGGAGCTAGGAGAACTAGTTTATGTTGATGAGAATTGAGAAAAGAACCAACAGACTATCGAGCCAACAACATTAAACAAGTATACTTCATAGGACGCAACCCAAGTGTTTATTATCTTTCCTTATCTCTTTTATTTTATATGTCCATGATTTGTTGATTTTGTGCTTACATTGAGGACAATGTAAAATTTAAGTGTGGGAGAGAGTTTTTAAGATTGTTTTGTTGTGTATTTTATCTTTGTTTTGCTTTAATTATGTGAAAAAAATGAAAAATTCTAGAAAAAAGAAAAAAAATTCTGTTTTTGCTCTTTTAGGTGTTTTTCATTAATGATGAGTTTGTTTGGGCCTTGAGTAAGTTGCAATTGATTTTGATAGCTGCATAGCATGATTGTGTAAATTGTTTTGATTCTTGAATTTGATTAGCATTGTGATGGAATTTGAAATGTTTGTGGATTGATTTTGGTAGACATATAACTTGTGAGATTTTGAGCCATTGTTGATCATTTTTATTAGGTTCCTCTTCTTTCTTATGTGTGATTTTCTTCCATGAAATTGTTGCTTTAGAACTTGCTTTAATTCTTTTTAAGTTTACATTGGTAAATGCATACATAAATATGATTAAGGCATTCTTCAATTGAGTCGCTTTTAACTTTTTTAGCTTACCTTGCAATGTACCATAGTTAAACCTCTTTAAGCCTATTTCACTTTTGTCTTGTTATGTGACCCATTAGAAGGTCAAGCTTTAAATGTCTTTACCATTTCCTAACCTTAAAGATTAATAAACCATTTAATTCATTAGTGGGATGAGTTTTTGAATAAGTGTAAGGGTGTGCTAAATGTTTAGTAAAAAGGCAATTGTGAATTTCAAGACAAGAAAAGAAAAATAAAGAAAAAAATGAATTTACAAGAAATTGAAAAAAAAAAAACAAAGAGAGCTCAGAATTAAATAAAGTAAAAAAGTATAAAAAAATGTTCAAAAGTTAAAAAAAAGAAAGAGAAGTGAAAAAGGTGAAATTTGTGATATAGATTCTGGTTTTAGATTGCTCGTTTGCTTGTTTGGATCTATGCTACAATACTCTAATAGTCTCTTTGGTTTTGCACTTTCATATCATTATCATTTCTTTCCTTCCCTTTTCCCTTGGCCACATTACAACCTTTGTATAGTTCTTTTGATTTGTGTTATGCATGTGATTTGAGTAGTGGAGATTTGAGATAAGTAAGCTTATGTTAGAGCTTTTTCATGGAATGAAATGGAGTGAAACACTTTTTCATTTTAAATACAAAGAGAGTTATATCGAGAGCTTACCCTATGATGTCTACCAAAATGATCTACTTGCTTTTTGAATGAAATTGTTTTGCAAGTTGAATTTGAGTTTTGAGTTTTCAAGAATGAGCTTCATGAAATGCTATGTTCTCTGAAATTTTGGTTGTTTCCTTGCTTTTGGTTTTAGATCCTCACCATTGTTGAAAAATTTTAGAGTTTGAGTGTTTGTTTTGAGTCTATATAATTTTATTTTAGGGTCTTGCTTGAGGACATGCAAGAGTTAAGTATGGGAGAATTTGATGAGCATAATTTATATTTTTATACTCAGTCTTTTGTCATATTTATATGCTTAATTGGATACATGGGATTGGTTTTGTGGTTTGCTAAGTTTTTGCTCTTAATTAAATTTATTCAGTAAATTAATACTGTTACTAGTTTTTAGGCATGTCTGGAGTTTTCGAACTTAGTTTTGGGTGGTTCTTATGTCGTTGGGAAGCTACAAGAAAGAGCTAAGAATATCTTCAGACGTTTTGGAGGTGAAATAGGGCCTAGAAGCTAGAGCAAAGTGTAATGTTACAATCCAAAGCCCAACCCAGTGTTTTTATCATAAGTGGAACTTCAAAAATCATTTAAGTGCAAAATTAAGCCCTTAGGATAGCTAAGATCTGCCCTAACATATTTCATTAAGGGTTTAAGGGAAAAATAAACCGTTTTGATTTGATTACATGACTATGAACTTGAGTGATTGAATCTATTATGGGGTGGACAAGTTAGAAAGGTTGTCTTGGTGTTAGCCCATAACTTGAGCTTGAAATCGAATTTTAATGCAAGGTAAGGCCATTGGGAAGCTAAGTGATAGAGCTACATTTCATCTGAGTATTATAATGTCCAAAAAAGGCCCCCTTCCATCCCTAAACCTCAACCCAACTCAGAGGCAGTGTACTAAACTTATAAACAGCTAGCTGAACCTTTAATGTGGGGACTTTTAGATCACTTTTGTATTGTCTTTCAATTTTGGAGGAGAGGAGCTCTACTAGGGCAAACCTCTATCTATGTAATTAGGTTTGTTCTTTCCCTTCTTCTTTGTATTTTATTTTACTTTTGATGTGTAACTGAATTCTTGTTCAATCCAACAGAACTTCTGCTCCAATTCTTGTGTGATTGTCAGACTTATTTTGATTGTTCAGTTATTTCCAATTTAATTCTCTATTTTTACTGTTTATAGTTGCTAAGATTGATTGATTAAAATGGTCAATTGATCAATTGTTCATAGTGATTTTATGCTAGCTGAATTTTCATAGATAAATCCAATTTTATATGGTTGTTTGGCTATAAAGTAGCATTAAGATGTTGCTGAGCTGCTGGGGCAATTCAATATTCCTAGGGAATCAAAGGTAGTTAATAGGGTTGCTATTGGGGAAATTTAATTAACTGGACTTAGTGATTTTAGTGCTTAATGCTATTAATAAGTTAGTTGAAGTGCTGGGTTTCAACTAATTTAACAATAAGGGTTAATTGAGTATTAGGCTTGGTTGATTATTTTAGGGTGAAATTAACAAGGACTAATTAGGTCTTAGACTTAACTAATACCTTAGCTAAGCAGTTAAAGTGGGAATAAAACAATAGTGTTAAGGATGAATCATTAAATTGGTTACAAGAGTCCTTTGAGTTGAGTTTTTCTCTATTAAATCTTCCCTTAATTTTGATTCTATTTCTTATGCATTTAAAGTGTTTGTTGTAAATTCTCATTAGTGATTAGCAATCCAATCCCCTATCTTTTGACTGAGAACACATTATAGATATTCACAAGTCTCTGTGGATATGACTTGACTCGCCTATGATGTGATCTCCCATAGAGATGCTCATAGACCTTCTCCAATTCAATTGAATTCAGCACCAAAATTGAAAATAAAAAGAAGGATATTCATGCTACACTTTAGATAGGAAGAAGGAGAGTGATAAGTAATGATTTGAAAAGCTACAAAGAGTAATCTCTTTGATAAGTCTCTAGTTCTATCAATAACCATAGGAGAGGAACTCTCACAAGAAGAAACACTTTTCAAATTTTGAATTCATCAAATCTAAATGGTGAGGGAAACGTGCCTTCTCTAATAGTTGTCACTAAACCACAATAGGCTGAACTAGCAATGCAATAAGCTAAACAAAAAATACTAAACAAGTAAAAAGCCTAAGCTATTACAAAATGTCCAAACACAATATCATTCTTATACAGAGTAAAAATGCTGGTTTCACTTCAGCCTCTACGTTGACCTTCAAAACTATATAGTTTCACTAACTTTAAAGTTTGAAATAATTAGGCTAGACCTTAGAGATCTCTGGCTTTGGTTTGATCTCATTTGACCACTTGAAGCTTTAGTTATAACCTAATCTTTGTGGCAAGGTTAATCTGGATGAAAAACAATGGGCAACTTCACAATAAATTTCAAGACTCCAAATGATAAAACTAGACTCTATCCTTTAACATGAAAGTTGTAAGCACTCTTAGCTTTTCAACCATATAAGGATCAACCTGATTCGACATCCGAAGCTTAAGCTATAACAATAAACCTAAAACAATGTCAAAATCCAACATTAAGTAATTAATTCAATTAAGCTCCAAATTATAACCAAATCATAAAACATGGCCAATTCACTAAATTAAGCTTAATTAATATCCTAAGAGGTAGAGTATAAGGAATGGGAAAATAATTTGCTTATCAAAGAGCCTTTAATTCTCCCTTGAGTGAACCTTTGAGTTTCCATCACAATCTTTCTCTCGACCCAGGCCAACAATAACAACAAACTACAAACCTGAATTTTCTTCCAACCTTTTTTTTATTTGACCCTCTATTATAAGGTGTCTCTTGTGGTGGCTTTTGTCTTTTCCTCAGTGCTTGCTTTGTTGTCTTCCTCACTACTTCTAGCTCAGAAATAATTTTGTGCAATAATGCTCAAATGCCAAAGTTCAAGGACTTAAAAGAAAAATTAGTGTGTACATGTTGCTTTACATGAGACCAATTCCCCTTTCTCATATGTTCAAATTTCAACCATTAGATGATTGAGGCAGATATGCCTTAGAAAAAGTACTAGAGCATGGAACTCTAGCCTTTTTGGATTTTCAAGAAATGTGTGTTCTTATAATATATATATATATATATATAAAGGGCATAATAGAAATTTTAGTCCTTATAGTTTCACTAAATTTGTTATTTAATTTTTATAATTTTATTTTATATAATTAATCATAAAGTTTAAAATTATTTATGATTAAATCCTTATTATCAGCTGATATTAATTCAACTAATTCAATGCTATGTATTTATTAAATTATATATTGACATTTTATTTTTATTGAATTGTTATGTTTACTTTATCAAAAATTATTTATTAAATTTTAATTGTCATATAAAAAAATTACCTTTATTATTTTTTTAGAAGAAGAAAAAAGAATTTTCATGTTAATAAGGATTAAAATGCTAAGATTTTTTTTTCTAAAATCATAAATAAAAAACGATAAAGGAGTTGAAAAAATGAATCAGATTTAAGTTATTCTATTATTTAAATTTAATATGAATTGATGATGAAGGTTAAATTACAAATTATTTTTTAAAATATAATTATATAAAATAAAACTATAATAATTAAATTATAAATTTAGTGAAATTATAAGGAATAAAATTTCTATTTAACTCTAAAATAAGACAAGACTTCATCGTCCAGGGAGTCATTACCAACGTCATCTTTTGCTCGCTATTTGTTTTGTCATCTTCGTCATTACCTCTGATTCAAAAATAATTTTGTGCAACAATTCTAAAATATCAAAGTTTAAGGAGTTAAAAGAAAAATTAATAAGTACAGGTTGCTTTACATAGGACCAGTTTTCTTTTCCCATGTGACCAAATTTCAAGAATTAGATTATTGGGGCAGATATGCCTTAAAAAAATTACTAGGCATGGAAGTCTAACCTTTATCAAATTTCAAGAAAAGTACGTTCTATTTCTTATATTATTATATATAGAAAAAGGCAAAACTTGCATGTCCACGTGGCTTTTCTAGACATAGACACCCACGTTAAATATAAGTTGATTATTAACATATGTAAAATTTTAACAGACCCACATTATTAAACCCCCTAATTGGCGATTATATTATCCACGAGAAACTTCCTTCACATAATTTATTTAACTAATACAGTGTTGGTTGTCAAATCATTTGTTAGTCAATTACTTTTGTTATAATTTTTTTTATATTAGACAATAAAAAAATACTACTTTTTTTACTATTTCTAATGTAATAATATTGAGATTTTCAATAAAAGTGAAATATTTTATTTGTTATTGTAAATGTGCCAATTTTGGGTGTTAAAAAATAAAAAAAAAATAAGATTTTTGTTTTGTGTGAATCTCACTAAATTGACAAATAAAAAATTATAAATAATAAATAATTTTTTTATTAAGATCAATCTACATCTATAATTAGAATATCAAAAAAATTGGGTTACTCTTTAGTATGCATTATAAAATAAATATTACTAATATGCATTTTTATAATTTTTATTTTCCACAAATTTTTTATTTAACATTTTATATAAAAATGTAAAATTAAAATCTTTTGATGCAACTCTGATTGATGTAATTATAATTGTTCTGTATACTTGTTACATTCAAAATTATAACTTTTGTGAAAATTTACAAGATTTATGTATAAAGTTATAAAATTCTTGTTAAGCCTTAATAAAATTAAAAATTTATAAAACCTTTGTATTATAAAAAAAATTAATTGAGCAAGCAAAAAATTGTTTCAAGTATAGAAGAAAGTGGCTCCCTACAAAGAAGGCCTTCCTCCCGTCTCTCCATTTCTTTGTGTGTGAAAAGAGTGTTTGGTGTTTGTAGTATTTGGTTAGTCCATTAATTAGAATCCTGAATGATCAATTATCTATCTCTACGTGTGTGAAAAGAGTAGTTAGTATTTGTAGTAGTCTATGTTGCACGGATATCGATATACTAACACAGAAAAATACGGACACGGATACGGGAATATGATTTTTAAAAAATATAAGATACCGACACGTGGGGATATGTGTAAATAATAAAAATATAGGGGTATATTTATAAACATTAAAAAATATTGTGTTTATTTGTAAATATATATATTGTAATTATTATTTCTTTATATAAAAATAAGTATTCATAATATTAAATAACAGGGCATAACAAATAATAAGCTGAAAATTGAGCTTGACACGTGTGTTGAAATAGGTAATGCATGTCCGAACTTTTTGAAATTACGGACATGGCCTCGGAATCGAGCTTGACACGCGTGTCGAAATAAGGAACAAGTATCCGAACTTTTTGAAATTATAGACACGGCCCCAACACATTTCATATCGGTGTCGATGGTGTGGGTGTCATTTCCGACACCGACACACGGACACTGCTATATGAAGTGTCGATACATCATAGGTAGTAGTTGGTTGATACAATAATTAGAATCCTTAATAATCAATTAGAAGTCAAATAATTGATTATATATTTGGTTGCACTTTTAGACTCTTTTTATAATCAATTATATGTTACAATTCCGATTAAACTAAAAGCTAATCAAAGTAGTCTTTATTTTAGTGTATGTTTGGTGCATCAAAAAAGTTAACTTAGTTAGTCAAACAACTCTCTTTCATATTTTACAAGTGTTTAGTACACTAGTTTTTTGAAAAAAAAAATTCTCTTTTAAGAAGCTACCCAAATAGCTTATAACTTATTAAAATAAAGCTTTCTATTTTTTTTAATTTATCCCTCTCTTTTGGTTAATTCACAGTCCAAGTCCTAATTAGAAATCTTCATTTTTAGTACTTATTTTTTTTCTAATGTCATGCTATGTTCAATGCTTATTCTTTTTTCACAAAATCAAATAGGACAAAAAACTCACATATTATTGTATATTTGGCATATGTTCATTAATTTAACAAAAATAAATAAAAATAAATAAGTAAGTAAATAAATAAATAAATATATGATATCATAAAATATAATCTAATTAAATTTTAGATAATTTTCTTATTTTGAATATTTTGATTGCATCAATATACTTTGGTCTCAAAATAAATACTATTTAATTATATTAACATATCCTTTTATGTCATTTTACATTTATAAGCTAGACAACAGCTAATTTTAC
Organism: Saraca asoca; assembly: GCA_026873985.1. Classification (NCBI taxonomy): domain Eukaryota; kingdom Viridiplantae; phylum Streptophyta; class Magnoliopsida; order Fabales; family Fabaceae; genus Saraca; species Saraca asoca. The sequence continues at coordinate 2,328 of JANHAO010026142.1, read as the reverse complement.
TAAACATTTTTAATACAATTAACTAGCTTATCAATTTTCAGCTAATAATTAACCTCAAGCAGCTAGTAAAATAGTTAACAGTTAGCTTACAGTTATCAACTGGCTTATCAGCTACTTGTACCAAATAGACTCTTACCCTCTGCTTGGTAGGCAAGAAAATGGAAGGAAAGAAATTTTCTGCAGAAAAGGAGAGAAGAAAATAGTTTTTGCTTGTGCTTGGTAGAGGAGAAAAAGAGAGTGGGAAAGAAAATAATTAGAAAAACTTGGTGGGACCCACGGGTTTTATTTTTCTGCCCAAAGGTGAGCAGAAAATGCACGAAAAACTCATCCCACTGCCCTGCTTCAACACCACAGCACCCCCGTGGTCTTCTTCTTCCGGCGCAAAGGAGATTTGCAAGTGAAACAACTGAATCTGTAAGGCTTTCCTCTAGAATCTGTTCGTTTTTGCCTTCGAAGCTACCAATGACTACTGTTCAGTTGGTGCCTTCAGCATTTCTTCAAAGTGGGTTTCAAATTTTCTTCATCTTCTGATTTGTAAGTTCTCTCTTTCTGCAATTTTTTCTGTAGAAAATTTTTCAACTTTGCCTTTTTTTTTAGTAGCCATTGTCGCATTTGGATTTTTATCAACATTCTGGTCACTTTTTGATGGAATTATCCTATTTTTTCCCTTAAATTTAGTGGTAAATTATAGGATTCATGTGTTGGTTGATACTCGTGCAGTTTGCTTCAATCCATGAAACGGTTATGACTTATAGTTGTCTTCATTTGGTTAAGAAATTTGATAAATTTGTAAAACGCATTTCATCTTTCTTGTTTATAAAATTCGACAATTGGCATTTTGTTTAATTCTACAAAGTTAAAAGTAGTATGGGAAACTTAATGTGTTTGGACACAAGTATAAGTCTGGATAATTTGATATTTTCCATCTCCGCCATTCTCAATCTACCTATTTTCACTCATACCAAGCATAAAAATTTAAAATTTGAAATGATAGTATATATTTTTGTTTTATGGGCATGAAAATTCATTCTGTGTTCATTGTATGATATATTGCAGAAGCCAAATTTTTGTTCTTTATCTTTAGGTTTCGAAGGTAAGAATGTCAGAAGACTCTATTGGTTTATATCAAAATGGCATGTCTTCTGGCACTGAAGCCCTTCAAACTGCTGTAGTGCCTTTGCTGAAACTTCTTTGCTTAACAATCATAAGACTGCTTCTGGCAAACCCAAAATTGGAAGTGATACCTAGATCCACATTAAAACTCCTCAATAAACTTGTATTTGCTTTATTCTTGCCATGCCTAGTCTTTATTCAATTGGATTCAAGCATTACTTTGAAAAACTTTGTGGATTGGTGGTTTATCCCTGTAAATGTGCCAGTCAGTACAACTCTTTGTTGCATACTTGGGTTCTTAGTGGTGATCATATGCCGCCTATCGCCACAATTTAACAGATTGACTATTATTATGACAGGTTTTGGAAACACAAGCAATCTCCCTCTTACTGTAGTTGGATCTATCTACCATACTTTGAACAATCCATTTGGAAATCAATGCAACTCAAGAGGGGTGGTTTATGTCTCTTTATCTCAATGGGTTTCTATAATTCTTGTTTACATTCCTGTTTATCACATGATGGAGCCTCCAATGGGATATTATGAGGTTGTTAAGGAAGGGGCTGAAATTAAGGAAGAATGCCCACTTTTTGAGATAGGAAGGCCACTGCTTGTAGAAGTTGAATGGCCTATCATTGAGGACAAAGAAATGGAACATTTTCAGACTATCTTTCATTACAGATAGTTTGGAGATTTTAGCTGGTGCTATGGTATCTTCAGGGATTCTTATACTGGGGGGGTATGCTTGCTGAGGGTCCAAATGAGTCTACACTTGGATGTAGAACTTCAATTGGCATAGTTGTGGCAAGGCTTTTGGTGCTTCCTCTTTTGGGAATTGGCATTGTTTCATTATTTGATAAGTTACATTTCCTAGTTGAGAATGATCTTATGTTTAGATTTGTAGTTTTGTTATAGTACACAACACCCGATGCCATTTTATTGGGAGCAATTGCCAACTTGAGGCGATATGCAGTTAATGAAGCTTTAACACTTCTTCTCTAACAACATATAGTTGCCCTTTTCTACCCAACTCTATACATTGTTATTTACTATAAAATTGTTTTATATATGATATGAATCATGCCCAGAAATTGGAAGTGGACATGAATTCAAATTAAAATGGAGCCCAAGATCACTTCTCTACAATCAGGTTTGAATGGAACCCCGACCCATTGCTTATATTGAAGCAAGAACCTTGGTATAATGAAGACGCCA
>JANHAO010026141.1:0-11166 GCA_026873985.1 Saraca asoca | reverse complement strand
TTAAAAAAACTATCTTCTGATTACCATCATACTTTAAAAAAATTATTAACAAACTTTAAAAAATTATACTTTATTTGAAGTGGCGTAGGAGTTGACTAAGATGGTGGGTGGAAGTATCTACGTTGCGTGAGAAAACAAACTTATCAAGTGTGTGTTTATTGCTGGCTGGAATTACACATGTTTTTTTTTCTTCTGTTTTGTGTTTTTTTTTTTTTGGGGGGGGGGGGGGGGGATGGGTGTTTAACTATTCCTCAAGTTTGATTGACACAGTTCAGAGAAAATTGCAGAAGGTAACGTAATTTTGGACAATAGGTGTTGGCTTTTATCCGTTTTACACACCTGAATATGATCCCGATGATCTTGTTTACCAGCATAATTAATTGAGACACATTTACTCTCAGCAGGTTCAAACAATAACAAGATTATCTTGTTTTACAAGTCTTCAGCAACTTGACCTCTTGGTGGTTTTCTAGCCTGATATTTACTTTTTATTCCTTCTTTTTTCCCACTTGGTGATGCAGTTAAAAAAGGAGATGGCGTCACTGGTAGGACCTCCAGGTTATGACCCTGCATTGGATGCAAAGCCCAAGACCAAGGCGGTTAAGAGGAATGAAAGGAAGAAGGAAAAGCGGCTTCAGGTAATATGTTTACATGGCTTCTTTGTTTCCTCTTGTTCCCATCTAAGGAGAAGGTACTGATGAGCTCATGAGTGAATTGTAATTACATTTCAGCATGAATTTGTTTTGCTAAAAAGTGTAAGAGAGAAGTGTTAAAATGATTGCCATTCTTTAAATAATTGTTACAGTGTGCTTCCTCCTTTTCCTTCGCCTTCCACTAGTTATCTTTAAGAAAGTAGTTTCTTGATTTGTATATTGTTCTCTATTGCTAATGGTAATTGAAACTTGAAAGAGATCACTTGGCTGAATACCTTTTGCCTATTTCCCATAGAAAAACACCTTAGAAGGAGTGACAATCTTAACATTATGTCTGGGCAGTCAATACAAACATGTTTTCATTAAGATCTTTTGAAATATCTCTTTTTGGTGCAGTATAGAATATGTTTGATGAATTGGAAGCGTGATAAAAGCAGGGATAACCAGAAATCATTTTCTCATCTTTATCCATAACACAATTACCCGCTTACTTATAAATCTCTAAGGGTCACTTGTAAAGATGAGAGTAGACAGGAGAGATGATGTGGCTTGTGAAGTATATATTTGAAAGTCTCATGCAGCAGATGCAGTCCAGCAAGTATGTGCATGTGTGTAATGAATTGACCATCAGATGTATTTGTGGGGTGTGTCCTATCACTGTGAGAATAGACAAGGTCGCATTTATTCAAGTTTCTCTTGCCTTTTCTTTTATTTTCTTCTTGCAGGTTGCTCTTGAAAAGGAAAAGAACTTAAACTCAACCACAGTTGAAGATAATACAAAGCAAGAAGTACATGTGAATGATTCAGGTCACACATCAGAGTCTGTCAGGTCATTAACTTCTCAGATGAATGAACTAGCTGTTTCTGAAACTCCTTCAATTGTTACTCCTCTCTCCGACTCTGTGGAAGGTTCAGATCCTGCAGCCCCTGGTCGAGATATTGATAAAAGAATTCGAGCAATAAAAAAGAAGGTACACAACCCTTCTTTCCTACTTTCCATTTTGTGAGCCAATTACCTCTCTCCAACAAGCATCCAGTAAAGCTTAAAATGACTGTGTCGGGTGATGTTATTTGAGGTTTCTAAGTTAAGGAATGTTCCACTTGAATAAGTCAACCTATTCATTTTGGTTATTAGAAAGCTTGAATTATCTCTGATATCTATCTCCTTTGTTGAAGTGTCACCTTCCTCTTTTCTGAGTTCTCCACAGCTGCTTAAGGATATTAAGGAATTTAATGCAGCTAAGATCTACTGTGAACGTAGAGTTTATACTCCAATTAACTTGTGCTTATACTGAGTGGATTACAGGGAGTAGGCAAGTGATTTAGATGATACCCTTTGTGATACTTGACATGATGCATGGTATTGGACATATAGTGGCCTTATTAACATAGATTCACTGATGAAGCATGGAATAGGAAATTATTCACTGATGCTTTGAAGTCAAATATTCTCCTCTTTCCTCTCTAATTTGGTAGAAGAACATGATGTTAGAGTATCTAAGGTGCTGCTGTCAATCAATTGTCATATCATATATGGTCAGGGACTATGCACATATCCCTCATGTTGATATATTTACAAGTCTTTCGGTATTATTTGCGTGTATGCTTGGTTATCTTTGAAGAAAACTCCTGATGCTGGATATATGTTTTGGTTAACATATATGGCCATTTCCTATAGTTTCTTGCAACTATCTCTTGATTTAAGTTCATATTGTGAAGATTAGGCTTACTTGCAAATCTTATGCTGCTCAAGATCAAATGGCACTATAGTGAAGCAAGGGTTCCGGGAGTGCCATCTGAGTAGGGCTTTAATTATTTTGACCAAACAAAGGCTGGTGAAACCAGGCTATCAACTCTTCTCATTGATCTCTACTTTGTAAAATTGAGTAAGAATTACGATGGGTACTATTATCAAGATGAGCAAAGCTTACTTCCATGATGGTTACCAATTGTGTTATATCCTTCATGAAATATTTAACCTAAAGGCAATCTAGAGAAGAGGATTTTGGAGCATAACTAAATATCTGTGTCTAGATGTGGGAAGCAGGAATACACTTTCGAAAACACCAGGAAGAAGATAATAATGTCAATATTTAGATCAATATATTCTTGGCAGATTCATTTTTAGAGCCGGTGGGATGAGTAGAAACTTGAAAGATATTGAAGGCAACAGAATGACAGAGATCTGTTGGTGAGGAAGGGAAAAAAAAATTAGATTCTATAATATTTACACCAGCTTATCTCAAAAATGATGTTATGAACTGCTTCAATTGTTGTCCAGATTTTTGGTTGAATGAAATGTCAATGTGTTTCAATTCTCTATATCTCGTTAATGAATTTACAGAATTATCTACGTAATGAAATGTTAAAACTTGTTCATAGCATAGCCTTTGATTGTTGGATGCAGATCCGACTTACAGAAACACTAAGACAGAAAACGGCCGAGCAAGATATGAAGCCAGAGCAGTTAGACAAGTTAGCAAAACTGGAAGATTGGCGTAAGGAGCTAAAGCTACTGGAGGATAAAATGGCTGAAACAGCAGCATCATGAGCAACAATTAGAAATACAATGTCAATGTGTGATTCGTACCCATGTTTCCTGTTGAGATATGGACTGATTAGTGGAACGAGGTTCATCTATCAATGACCATCACATTTTCACAGTTATTGCCAATATCACACGAAATTTTGAGTTAATTTGTCTTTTTGACATCTTTTTAATAATATAAAAGTTATACTATTCACTCTTGTTAAAATGTTATTACGTGACGTGTATATTTCACTTGTCATAAGAAAACAAGTAAAAGAAAATTTTCATTTTTTTAATTTAAATCATAAATAAAATATATATATATATATATATATTTATTTAATAATAATTATTTATTTAAATTATTTATAATTAATTTTTAATTTAATTTTTAATTTTTATTGTTATTAAATTATTAAAGTTTTAATTTAATTTTTAATTTTTTGAATTATTAAATAATATTTTGATTTTAAATTTTTAATATTTGAATTATTTGTTTAGATAATAAAATTTTGATATTTTAATATTTTGAAATGATTTTTAATTTAAAATTCGGTGGTATGATATTTAAATATTAATATTAAAAATAAAAATAGAAAGTATTTAATATTTTAATAAGTTATATAACTTTAAATTTAAATAATTTTAATAATAAATTTTTTAATTTTTAAATTAAAAATTATTTTGACAAATGTTATATATCCTCTTTTTTATAAAATTTATCTATTTTAATAAAATTATTTATACCCAATTTTCAATTTAAATTGATTAAGAGATTTTAATTTAAGTTATTTTTATGTATATTAAATAATTTATATATAATAAATAATTATATTTATGTAGAAATAAAATATTTATTAACATATTATTAATAATATCTAACTATGATTTGGTAGATAATGTTTATCTAAAAATTTTATTTAAATTTTCATATTATCGTATTTGATATTTCATAAATTTTTATTTTGAAATTTTTATTATTTGTACTTATCATAATTTTAATTTAAAATATTTCTAAAATTTTATAAAAAAATATTTCTAAAATGTGTATTTTATGAAGCTAATATATTAGTTATAATAATATATAAATTCTTATTAATTAAATAATTAAATCTTTTAATATAAGGTAGTTAATTTAATTTTTTTAAACAAAATTTATAAATAAATTCATCTAAGTATTAATATATTAAAAAAATATTTTTAAAAGGATAAAAAAAAATTTAAATAATAAATTTAACTAATTTAAAATATTAATATAACAATTCATTAAATAAATAGTAATATAATATTCTTTGACAATTAAGACATATCAATTATATAGTTATTTAATAAGTAAAAATATAATATTTATTTATCAATATTTAAATATATTATATTTTATAATTTAAATTTGTATTACAAATTGCTATCAAATAAAATTATTAAACTTGTTCATTGCATAGTGTATACTTTAGTAATATTATAGTTGTAACACTTGTCTTCGTTACAGAGAGAGTGCTTTTCACTTACTTGTAGATTTTCACTTACTTGTAGATGAAGGATGAAAAGAATTTTTAATTTTAATTTTATTTTCTTTTTCATTCTAATTCAAATCATGAATAAAATTTCTAAATTTTATTTAATCTTCTTCTAATTCATTACTTTACTTTTATCCATATTAAATAATTTATATATAAGATAAATAATTATCCTTATATATAAATAAAATATTATCAACATATCATTAATAATATCTAATTTTAATTTAATAAATACTATATATTTAAAAATCTCTAACTCTTCAAATTTTCACGTCATCTTTGAATATTATATACTAAATTTGATGTTTTGTAATTTTCTTTTTTAAAATTTTTATTACTTTTAAATACTTATTGCAATGCAAATTAAAATATTTTTTAATGTTCATAAAAAATATTTTTAATATATATTTTTTTGAAGATGATATATTACATATAAATATAGTTAAAAAAATAATTTAAAGGTATACATGGACTCTTATTAATTAGATAATTAAAAATTTTCAAATAAATAATTAATTTTTTTAAAAAATTATAAATTAATACAATAAAAAAATATTTTCATAGAGATAAAAAACTTCAGATGATAAATTTAACTAAAGTAAAATATTAATGTGAGAATTTTATAAATTATAAAGAAATATTATATTTTTTTATAATTTATATGAATATAACTATACAAATTATATAATCATAGATAAAAATATGATAATAATTTATTTATATCCAAATACACTATAATTTATAATCTAAATTCATTCATATTATAAATTACTACCAAATAATAAAATTCGTACATCACACGACCCACAACCCACAAGCTAGTTTAAGTAGAAAACACATTTAGCTGATAATATTTTAAACCTCACTTGCACCCTAGTTAAATTGTTAGGCCTTTTTCAGGTGAATTTATTATTGACCGAAAGCTAACCTGTACATGTTTTCCATCCTGATTGAGTCAAAGTGGCAGGACAATGGATTTCCTAGATTAAAAGATGAATCTTCACAGATCAGAGAAGTGCTTAAGAACAAGATTCCCCAATTCATCCCTGGTATGAACGGAAAATCAATTATCTAGCCAAAACTGTCATCTCAATAATGAGGATTACATGGAAAAAAGAATAGAGGGAGATGTATTAAACTCTGAAACCGAAACCTAAAGTACATTTGAGCTGTATTTTCCTTTAAAAATGCATTAACTTGCAGAAAATGGCCAAACACTACAATCCCCCGTTAACCATTGTGACCTACTCCATAGAAATCCCAACTTTGACTACTAAAACCTTACAAAACTACACATCCTTTTAAGCATTGATGCTGCAAGCGCTGTATGCAAAGACCAGAGCATCACCAGTGCAAATCACTTGTAAATCATATATTATCTTGTAATCTTTAAATTTTGAATGGAAACTGGGGTCTGCGTGACTCTGTCTATTCAACATCGGAATCATCTGGCCCATCAATGTATAGCTCAAAATCATCAGGACTCCATCTGCAAATCAGGTGAAGTTTAAATGTAGCCATCTTGATCCCCAGCAGCCGCTGCAAAGAGCAGTCAATGTGTCAACATGTCAGTATCACTATCTTCTATATAAACCAGATCATCCATTAGTAAAGCCAAGAAAAAGAAGTGAAAGAACATTGGGAATGTTATGAGAAAAACAAGACCACTGGTAATAATTGCATGTAAGACAAACATTTAAAAAAAAAAAAATCATTAACCCGAGATGTGAAGATAGGAGGAAGGAAAAAAAAAATGAATAAAGCAAGAGTTTGCTTATATTTAAGGGAGGTTAACAAGTATTAATATCTAAGAAGCAGTTTGTATCAGGTAATATTAATCTAACAAAAAAACTAACAAGTATGCGAGCTGCCTCTGGTGACAATGGTTTCCCCTCCTCACAAACAACATAATCAGAAACAAGCTCCACCACTCCTGCAAATCACAAAAACTATTAATCATTCACATCCACATTCTCAGGTGCACTCAAGCCACATTTACAAAAATAAAAATAATGCACCTTTATTTAACCGAACAGGCATGCCTTGCTTACGGAGAAAGGGCTCCATCTCATGTGTGAACTGCTCCAAAGGACCTTCTTTGAGCTCCACCTGAAACAATCAATCCTTGAAAATCAGAGATCATAATATTATATATGCCAGTTCATGTATTCAAGGATATCAGAAGGCCCAAATTTATAGCTTTTTTTTTTTAAAAAAAAATGGATATTACATTATTAATTATAGCTTCAAATTTATCAGAAATTTGCCATGTCGAACTACAAACCGAAGAGATCCTACAAACCTTTTCAGTTGCAACACTTCCTGTTCGTGCAAAGTCATATTCCTCAAATTCATTAAATAACCTGCAAGCAGGTAATGAAACAAAAAAAGTTGAAGTCAAGGAAAGAAAACAGGGCATTTTGAGACCAAATTGCATTGGAAAATGCAAATTGACTACTGATTTTTTAGCAATTTCTGGAATGTTGAGCATTCTTTCCTGTATAAATAATCAGTATACATAATGTTATTTAACAGACAACTAGCTCCATCTCAAATGAGACAAGAACATGCCGCTGATTATTCAAACAACCATAAACTAAAAACATATCTTTCCAGAAGGCTTCACCTCGACATGTAGTGAGGGCAATAACCAAAATTTCATATCCTCCCTCACAACCTGTCCAACCAAGATATATAGACAATTCTATCTTGAATCACTAAAAAATCAAGCAAAGTAAACAAGAAATAATAAAGATCAGAACACAAATTTGTTTCTAGAATAACTGTAAACATTTTTTGCTGTGTCTTGCCTACCTACATGACATACAGAAAGCAAAGTTACCTTTCAACTTCTTCTTTTGGCAGATTTGTAAAACACATTCCAGCATCTCCACGCAAGAGCTAAAAGGAAGACAAACCAGTAGAGTATAAGAAAGTGAAATATATTAAAAATGTACATAAAAACCAGAAACTGTAGGCTCCAAAGAAGAATGACTACCTTAGAAACCTTGTAAAGACCTGGTTTAATCTCGTCAGATGCAGACCGACCTAGAGAGACCTGCATAACTTTATTTGAACCCAAAAAGAACCTGCCACAATTCCCACATAAAAACATTACAAACTATACCTTCATCCTCAGTCATATCATGCTGTAAAAGTGAGTATATGAAAATATTCTGTTCTCCAGGTTTATGAAGAGATGCATTAAGATGGCGCCAAAAATTCCTTCAACAATACATTACAAGAAACATACAAGGAAAAAAATGGCCATACTAACATTTGTACATACCTAGATAAATATTCAGATACAGAGTGAAAGGGCAGAGAAGGAACTTTTATATTTTATTAAAAGCTTGAAATCAGTCACAGCTCACATATCACGAGAATTGACCTCTGAGTTATTTATTAAATTCAACTGTTATAAATGTAAAAAAAAAAAATAATAGACTCGTTATAGGTTATAAAAAGGCAGATAGTTATATGAAACCTGGTTGAGCTTTCAGACTTTTCGGAGGTTCAACTTCCAGAACTAGCATTGTCGTATATTTTAGTTGGTCAGCAACAACAAGAAGCAATAAGAAAAGACCTTTTCAACCGAGGAACAAGCTCACCTGCTTGTGGATTTCAGCTGCTCCCTGAACTCTTTGAACTTTTGATTCTTCATATTCTCAAAAGAGAACACATACACCGAATTGTAACTATCAGCAGCCTCTTTTATAGCATTTACTATTGCTTCTTTATGTTCCCTCCCCTTTTTCTTTGTCTTCGATAGGGTAACTACACGTTGTCAACAAATCAATAAATCAGCAATGCATCATTCAAAACCCACGAAACTCACCCCTTCACTCCTCCAAGTTGCCCTCATTTTAAACTTCTCAATCCTCATACATAACTCTTTAATTTGCCTAGGAACCTTGTGCTGTGTTATCTTTTTCATAATAATGAGCCTAACACTGACAAGTTTTAACATCCTTGCAGGGTAACTTGAAGACCCCTTTAAATTGTTTCTGTTCAATAACTCAAATAATCTACTTTCCATAAAAGAAGTTATCAGAGTTAAATTATGGTATGAAGGCAGATAATGAAAATAAAGCAAGAACATAAAAAAAAAAAAAAAAAAAAAAAAGGAGAAACCCAGTTCATTATTCAACTTTTCAATCAATATAAAGCGAAAACTCCAACCTTTTCAGTCTTCCACCAACTATGAATCCTTTCAAACTTCAAAATTATTGTTTTAAAATAATAGAGTATATTAGTAAAATTGAGAATCAGGAAATATATGTTTTCCGCTCAATGAAGCGAAGGCCATGAACCTGGTCTATTTCGCTTCGACTTTGGCATTTTGGTGATGCTGGCGGTTCTTTCGTTCTGTGCTCTGCGTTTGCTGCCACTCCGAGACCCTTTCCGTCATACCTGTAGGGTTCATAAGAGTTACTGCTTCGTGCAAAACGAGTCGGGTTATGCAGCTCATTCGGGTTGCTTTCGGGTTCGGGCTCGGGTTCATGCCAACACACCTTCCCGCTACGGTAAAAATTCTTACTGTTAGGGGGCATTTGGTAAGGGGAAAGTTTTTACTTTCCCAAGAATCCTAGCTTGGGAAACATTGTTTCGTATGTTTGGTATGCAATTTTTAAAAATGAGATTCCCATGAAACATTATTTTCCAGGAATCATTTTTGACAACTTTCCCACAAAAACATTCCTATGGGGGGGAGGTGGGAATCTTAGTTTCCTATGGACATGAGAATATTTTTATGGGAAAAAAGACATATATATCCCTCACTAATGGGAAAAAAGACATATATATCCTTCACTTTCTCTCTCATCATTTCTCTAACACTTTCTCTCTCATCCTCCTTCACACTTTCTCTCTCATCCTCTGTCTTACTTTCTCTCTCATCCCATCTCTCACTCTCTCTCATCCTCTGTCTCACTTTCTCTCTCATCCTTTCTCACACTCTCTCTCATCCTCTCACATATTTTCTCTCTCATCCCCTTTCTCATACTCTCTCTCATCCTCTCTCACTCTTTCTCTCTCATACTTTCTCTCTCATCCTCTTTCATACTTTCTCTCTCATCCCTTCTCTCACACTTTCTCTCTCATACTTTCTCTCTCATTCTCTCTTACTCTTTCTCTCTCATCCCCTCTCTCACTCTCTCTCATTCCCTCTCTCACACTTTCTCTCTCATCTCATCTCTCACTCTCTCTCATTCTCTGTCTCAATTTCTCTCCCATCCTTCCTTACTCTTTCTCTCATCCTCTCTCACACTTTCTCTCTCATCCCCTTTCTCACACACTCTCTCATACTTTTTCTCATTCTCTCTCACTCTTTCTCTCTCATCCCCTCTCTCTCTCTCATCATCTCTCACACTTTCTCTCTCAACCCCTCTCTCTCACTTTCTCTCTCATCTCCTTTCTCACACTTTCTCTCTTATCCCCTCTCTCACTTTCTCTCTCATCGCCTCTCTCACTTTCTCTCTCATCCTTTCTCTTATACTTTCTCTCTCATCTTCTCTATTTTTTTAAACTTAAAATAGATAGGGGTATTTTAGACAAAAATGTTAAGATTCCCAAGAAAGTTATATTAGAACCAAACGTGGAGATATTTAACATTCCCATAAATGTTTAAGGTAAACCAAACGTATTTTTAACATTCCCAGGAAACATGATTCCCAGGAAATATGATTCCCAGGAACAAAAAAAAGAATCAGTGTACCAAACGCCCCCTTATAGTTAATTGTTGGAAAAAAATGCAAATTACTCTTTTTTTTACTTTGTGTTGTTACATTTAACAGTTTCAAATTATTAATTTTTATAATTAGTTTTCTTTAACTTTAAGTAAGTGATAACTTACATCTATATAAGACCTTTTTTTTTTAAATTATGGGAGGAATCTAAATATTATATTATACTAACACAAAGATAAAAAAAAATATAAGAATTGTATTTATGTGCTTTTTCTACTTATATTGGATAAATAAATTATATCAAAATAATTAAAATACTTTTAAAGTGGAAAAAATAAAAAAAATAGTATGCAAATCAAATTATTCTTAAATTTAAATTATAAGACCTCTATTTTATGTTTGATTTTTTTTTATGATGTTTCATTCAAATTTAGTACGTTTGCTTCCTCAGATCGCTCAAAAAATAAATGTTGGATGTTAAATATAATTATTTCAAAAAATAAAAGGAATTAATTGTAAAAATTAATAGTTTGTAAATATTAAATATAATTATTTAAAATTAAAAATTTTCCTTAATTGTTTAATGCATGTGTTAATTAATAATTTTTTTTATAAAATCTTTTACTATTAATTTAATATATAAAAATTCTTTTAAATAATTTATTATAGTATATTGAAGCTGCACTGAATGTATGTAATAAATACATTATACAATGAATTATCTTAATAAATCATAATGTAATGGTAGAATTCACTCAACTATTCAGTTGTAATGC
>JANHAO010026140.1:0-11187 GCA_026873985.1 Saraca asoca | reverse complement strand
AAAATTGTTTGATCAAAACACTCTAAGCTATATGCTAATTTTGATGTTGAAAAACAAATTTTAGAAAAATAAATTTTAAACATTTATCATTTGTTACTAATTCTTATTTTGATTTTAGGTTACAAGACCATTTGATGCAAATGAAAGAAAATTATTCGTTCTTTTATTTTTCTAGGATTATTTTGTTAAACAAGAAAAGAAAGAATAAGAGAAAAATATTTTTCTGAAAATCATGTTTTTATAAAACACAGTTTTTCACGCTGTAAAATGAAGTCACATCAATTTACTCAAGAACTTCTTCAAATATAAATCGATGCCACTTCAGTGTATTTAGAAAATTTTGAAAACACAAATTGAAGTCACATCGATTTATATAGCTCAAATTGACTTACTGAAACATTTAATTTTTCATTACTTTGATGCATACATCGATGTACAATTGAAGAATTATACACTATACATTGACGTAACATCGATGCATTAGTTGAATGGCAGACCCACATTGAAGTAACATCGATGCATCGATGAATGAACGGTTTTTTTTTACAAAACGGTTATGACAGTTAGAACTGCCTAACTGCCACTTAACTATCCTATCTATATAAACATTTTTCCTATCATAAAACGAATACACATATAGAAGATTACACAAAACGATTACAGCTTAGAAATTTTCTCTAAAAGTTGAAAAAGATTTTTTCTCTACAGATCTCTTTTCTTCATCTTCTCTTTCTCTGAAGCTTTTCTGCAAATTTCTCATACAACCACTGGATCATTTCTCTAATTGAGATTATCATTAGTTCATTTAAGATTTACATCTTAAACTATCTAGTATTGTATTTCTTACACTCTCAATTTTTGATTTTATTTCGAGATTTCTAGGGATTTAGAAATCTTGTATAGGTTAGCAAGTACCTATAAAACTTGTATATTTCTTTTAGGTTTAGGAGAGCTTGTGTCCAATTCTTCGAGGTTAGCAAGATCCCTATTAATTCTTGTGATTTGATGTAAAACTGGCAATTCAGGAGCCTGGTAATCCTGATGTTTTTCTTGTCAATTGAAAAGGTCTTTTGGTTGAGAAAGATCAAGTGGAGTAGACTTGAATTGCGATTTCAATTCAAGTTGAGCCACTTTAAAAATCTATGCCTTCAATTCTATTCTAAATCTTCGTTTATTATAGTTTTTACTAATCTGAATTTCTGTTGAATTGAATCCTCATTATACAGTTTAATATCTAAACAAAGCTGAGTAAAGAAATAAATAAAGATTGTATAAAAGTCTCTAATGAGTAAGGGAAAGATCCAAATTTATCTTTAATTCTGCACTTTAATTTTTGCCTACCACTTTATTAATTTCCTTATTGTTTGAGGGACTTGACAATAAAGAATCAAGAACACAGAATTTTTAAAGTGGTTCAACTTCAATTGTAACCGCAATTGAAGTGTACATCTACTGGATTAATTCTCAACCAGATGATCACTTTTTATTAGCCAAACATAGGAATTTAATCGAGCTCTTATAAACCAGTTTTAGAACAAAACTTTTACTGGGCTCTTGCCAACCTATACAAAAGATTTTACTGGGATCTTGCTAACCTATAATACAAATTTTTTTTATCTTCACCTAACTTTGATCAACCTCACAGTTAAGAAGATACTTCAAGAATTTATTACACCTTCAACTAATTATAATCAACCTTATAACTAAAGAGATGCAAAGGGAAGATCAACCTTTCCTTTGTATCCAGATTCCTATTAACTTAGAAATCTAAAAAACAAACCAAGAAATGAGCTAGAAATACAATACTTAGAATTGAGATGAACATCTCAATTATCTAGGCTATGATCTTCTTCAAATAGCTCATAGATTGATTGAATAAGTAAAATCTAGTGAGGTAGAGATAGATCAATTTTAAGCGCTTAGCTTTCTTTGTTTGTCATAATGTATCATATGTTTGAAATGAGGCTTGGGGTATTTATAGATGTGGCAACTGACATTTGAAAAATAACTAACTTTTAGTTTTTGAATCAATTCATGAATTAATTCAGAGCAGTTACCAATTAATGAATTGATTTGTGAACTGATTCATCTATGAAATTCATTAAGAAATTCAAGACAAAATTGATGCATGAATTGATTTACAATATTGTGAAAAAAGGCATGAATCAGTTCGGTAATCAATTCAGAGAAATTCCAAACCTTCAGTGAAACAAGTTTTCAAAAATATTTCTTCATAAATCAATTCAAGTTCATTTCACAAGATTTCTAGTAATGAATTGATTTATGAATCGATTCATACAGTAACAAATAGTTTTTATAAAAGTTTCACTTGTGAAAGAACAAAAAAAAACTTAATTTGAAAACTTTTGATTTAAAAGCTCATTTCAACAGATTTATTACTACCACAATATAAGTTTTAGAAAATTTGATTGAGCTAATTGAATTAGAACACAGTTACAAAAGATCCTATAAAATCAAATAAAAACACTTAGACTAAGGTAGATCTTTTAAGAAAACTTTGATCAACTTTGAACTTACAAAATCAACAAACACTCAAACACATAATTCGATTGTGATATTAATTAAAGTTGTTTTTCAACATCAAAATTGAAGAAAGTAAGCTAGCTAGGCTAACAATCTCCCCATTTTTTATGGTGACAAACAATTTAAGATGAGGTTCAAAGTTTGTCAAAAAAATCTAAAATTTCACCAAATATTTTCTCATAAAAATCTCCTCATCTTTTCTCCCCCTTTTGGGACATCAAAAAGAAATGGCGCTCAATAAAAAAGAGAAGAAAAGAAAAAAAAATCAGAGCATGTAGCAGTATATCAGTTTTAAAAAAATATAACTAGAATATTAAAGCTATAGAATCAAAATTATAATCAATGCATCAAAAAATCAATAAAAGTAATATAAAAACTATGTGAGATAGCATAAATAAATTTTATTCATTTTACTCAATTTGGTTATTAAATATTTATATCACATATTTTTGATATTGAGTTAATATCTCAATTCCATATTATTGCTCTAAACTAACTCAATATCAAAGTTATTTGGAGATATGCTTCAAAATTGATATCATTGTTTAGTTTTATATTTAAATTATTGTTCTATTCTATATTAAAATAAACTCTAGCTCTATATCAAAATTATTGCTTAAAATTTTAGCTCATTTGAGTTAACTACTCCCCTTGAGCTAATGATTCTTCCAGTTAGTTAAGAAAGTTGAATTAAAAAGTGATTTGAGAGAAAAAAAAACATAGTTAATTGAAGTAAAAAATTAATTTTGGTTTATATTATCCAGTTTAGAATCGATTTATTAATGACTAAATCGATTTATTATTGATCGAATTGGTTAAGAAACCGATATATTAGTTATTGAATCGATTAGATATGTATGCATCATGTTTTGAATCGATTCACTCAAGAAAAATAGAAATTCTCAAAAATTTAAAATAGGCCAAAACATTGAAAATTCTATGAATCGGTTCTTAAACTGATTCATAGTGTAAATTTTTGAGTTGTGAATCAATTTATGAATCGATTCAAAAACTCAAATAAATCCTAGAAAAGTTTGAATTGATTCTAAATTCAATTCAAAAAGTCCTGAAATCAGTTTTATGTAGTTTTGAACTAGAATTCTTACAAAGTGAAGTATATATAAAAAATGATCAAATCAACACAATTCAAAACTCAATTCTCGTGTCAAATACCTACAAAATAAACTTTGGGGAATCTGTGATGGCTAAGTTAGTATTTATAATGAAAAATAAAAGATAAAAACATCAAAACATAGAAAATTGAAATATAATCACATCAGATACCATAAGTTGCATCCTTTATTGACTGGTGTGTGAGAGATGAATGTACATTTGTTTCATTGTCTCTCATAAATCTACAAAATAGAAACTATACTAGCTTTGGTGGTACCCAACTGATCTTGGCTCCAGAATTGTTAGTAAACATAGTATGATTTCTATAAGAGGTAGATAGTTTGGGTAACCACATCAGTTTTGCATTTGGTCTCAGAACATATGTACCATTTCTATATGGATAGTATTTAATATAATGTCCTTTATGATTACAGTAAAATCAGTTAACGTAAGCAAAGTTTCTTTTTGGCTTTGACTATTTATATCCTAAACTAGTTTTATTATATCCTAAACTAATTTTATTTTGAGAACCTTTTTGATTTTCTAACATGTTGTTAAGTCTCATATTACTATTAGTAAATCCTTGTAAAGCTTTGTTCAATTTATCTATCTCAAATTTATAAGTCTCACACCATTCACATGCTTTACTTTCACTCAATAGTTTCTCAACTAGGACATTTAGATCACTATTTTTTTTTTCTATCTACTCAATCTTCTTAAGCAATTTTTTATTTTGAATTTTAGTTTGCTTTAATTCTTCCTAAGCTTTAACAAATAATTCATGCAACTTTACACAAAAGTTAGTAGGATCAACATGAGATTCATCATCAAAATCATCATTAGTTTCATTATTAGAATCATTATAGGTTTTACTAACATAAGTTTCATCATCAGAATCACTAACATAACAACCATAAAAAAAGATGGATATTGAAATACCTCAATGTCTTCATCATTCTAGCCATAAGACAAAGGTGTGCTTCTTCTTCATCTGTTTCTTCTTCTTCTTCTTCTACACTAGAATTAGCATCCCTATCTTCCCAAAAGGCTAAATTCCCTTTCTTTGAGGATTGCTTTCACTTTCTAGTTGTCTCTTCAAGTATACTAGGTAGTCGGGTTTAATGTGTCCAGGCTTTTTGCATTCAAAGCATGTTGGAGTTGTGCTTGATGTATTTCCTTGTTCACTCTTATTTTGCTTTCTTTTTGGTGGAACAACTTTTCTCTTTTCTTTAAGTAGCCTTTGCAACTTTTTGCTGATTAGTGCCATTTCTTCCTTTTCATATGCAACTTCAACACTTTCTAACTCATCTTCATTTGAATCAAGTGCATTTGTAGCTTTCAATGCCAATGTTTTCTTCTTTTTGTCATCTCCATTTTTCTTATATCTCTTCAACTCCAATTCATGTTCTTCTAGATTTCCAAAAAGCTACTGAATTGTTGGCATCCCTATCTTAAGTGATTCCTTGATGGCTGTCACTTTTGATTGCCATTCTTTTGTTAGAGATCTCAGAATTTTGTGGACTAATTTACATTGTCAAATTTTCTGCCAAGTAACATAAAATGATTAATGATAGCAATGAATCTTTGAATGAGATCTTTTATGGATTTACCTTCTTCCATCTTAAACATTTCATACTGAGACACTAAAACATGCTCCTTAGATTCTTTCACCAGTGTAGTGCCTATGTGTGCAATTCCTAAAGTGTCCCAAATCTCTTTTACAATAGAACAATTAGAAATTCTTTCATATTTATATAGTGATAATGAATTTGAGATAATCCATTTAACTTTAGAGGCAAGGAGGTGTTTCTTCCTCTCTTTTTCTGTCCATAATGATTTAGGCTTAGGCTATGGTATACAATTTATCAAAGTTTTAGGAATTTCACACCCTTCTTCTACAATATCTCACATATGTATGACTATTGCCTCTATGAAATCCTTAATTTTCTGTTTCTAGTATGTATAATGTTCACTATTAAATCCACGGGGTTTATTCATAGGTGGACACTCTGGCAACAAAATGAAGCTAGAATACATGGTTTTCTTTTAAGATAAAAAAGTATCAAGAGCCAAAGCTCTGATACTAACTATTGGTCCCAAAATTTGCAGCACTTAAATGATATTTCCCTTAAAGAATTTATATACTCTTTTTATTTAGATTGGATTCTAAATGAATTGGATATGATGAATTGGATGCCAAATTAGCAACTCGTTTAGCATGCCATATAGGCAAAAATAGTGCCATATAAGCGATTGTCATTACAAACTGACTGGATGCAAAAATGAGGACTAAAAGTAAGCAATTCTTGATTAATAGGGACCAAAATTGAGTTTTTTTTATTAAGGGGGACTAAAGTCATTCTATTTTAATTATAAGGGGACCAATTTTGTAAATAAGCCAAAGAATTTTGTAGATGAATAAAACAAACTAATATTAATCTAATCATTTGAAAATTATAACAAAACATTAAACATTTAAAAATAATGATCGATAGGGATAGTTTCCAAAAAGTCATTACGATTGAATACAATACATGATAAAGCTATTCTATAACAGGTTTGTCTAGGTTCTCTTGGTTGACATCCCCTCGTTGATCCCTTTCCAACTTTGTGTCTTCTAGAGCTAAATCTTTAGCATCTTTATCCTGATCTAAGCAAGTTAGATCAAGGTCTTTGTAAAAATATTTCACTTGAGCAAGATTATAGTTGATAAAGGAGTTCATAACTAGCTTCTCTTGCTCGATCGCGTGATTCTCAGTAGCAATTTTTTTTAGCCTTTAACCATTTAAGTTGTTCTTAGCATTACTCCTAGTTGACTTTCTTTTTCCATTTGTGCCGATCATGCTCCATTGCATCAAAATCAATCTTAATCTTCTCAAAAGTTGATTTATTGTTTTGGCTTTCCTTAGAAGTGTTAGAGACAACAGGTTTAAGGGATATAATTTTTTCATTTAAATTCTGCAAGGCTTAGTCTTTTTTGGCACTAGTCCTTTTCATATTTTCAACATCAGCTTTCAAATTTTCTAATTCTTTGCTGAGCCAGTCAAAAGCAAATCGATCTTTTCTCTTATTATCCAGATAGAGCTTCTTATATTTGCATATTTCATTATGGGCCATCACAAGACATGCACTTTGACGAAACAACTAGGTCACCATTGTTAGTCCCAAAATTTGTAGCATTTAAATGATCTTTCCCTTAAAGAATTTATATAATCTTTTTATTTAGATTGGATTCTAAATAAATTTAACAATAATGTTAATTGATTGCTACTTTTAGTTTGCAATGGTAGTCTTTATAATTCAAAAGAATTAATCAAAGTATGTGATTAACAATTAGATTGATTATCAATTGAAATAGTAGAAAACCAAAAATCAAATTATAGAATAATAAAATTATGTAAAATAGTAAATGCAAGAATATAAAGAATCAAGAACATAGAATTTTTAAAGTGGTTCAACTTCAATTGAAGTCAAAATTGAAGTCTGCATCCATTGGATTAATCATCAACCATATGATCATTTTTTATTAACCAAACATAGGAATTTAACCGAGCTCCTATAAACCAATTTTAGAATAAAACTTTTACTAGGCTCTTGCCAACCTATATAGAAGATTTGATTGGGCTCTTGCTAACCTATGATACAAAAATTCTTTATCTTCTCCAAACTATGATTAACCTTATAGCTAAGAAGATACTTCAAGAATTTATTATACCTTCAACTAATTATGATTAACCTCATAATTAAAGAAGATACAAAGGGAAGATCAACATCTTCCTTTATATCCAGTTTCCTATCAACCTACAAATCTAAAAAACAAACCAAGAAATGAGTTAGAAATACAATACTTAGAATTGAGATGAATATCTCAATTATCTAGGCTATGATCTTCTTCAAATAGCTCAAAGATTGATTGAATAGTTGAAATCCAGTGAGGTAGAGATAGTTCAGTTTTAAGCACTTAGCTTTCTCTATTTTTCACAATGTATCATATGTTTGAAATGAGGCCTAGGGTATTTATAGAATGTGGTAATCAACATTTGAAAAATAACTAACTTTCAGTTCTTGAATAGATTTGTGAATCAATTCAAAGCGGTTACCAACTAATAAATCAATTTGTGAATTGATTTGTCTATGAAATTTATCAAGAAATTCAAGACAGAATTGATGCATGAATCGATTTATAGTATTGTAAAAAAAGTCATGAATCGATTAGGTAATCGATTAAGAGAAATTCTAAACCTTTGGTAAAACAAGTTTTCAAGAACATTTTTTCACAAATCAATGCATGAATTGATTCAAGTTCATTTAATAAGATTTCCAATCATAAATTGATTCATATAGTGAAAAATAATTTTTATAAAGTTTTACTTGTGAAAGAACATATAAAAATTTGATTTGAAAACTTTTGATTCAAAAGATCATTCCAACAGATTTATTACTACCTCAATATAAGTTATTTTAGAAAATTTAATTGATCTAATTGAATAAGAACAAAGTTATAAAAGATCCTATAAAATCAAATAAAAACACTTAAACTAATGTCGATCTTTTGAGTAAACTTTGATTGACTTTGAACTTGCAAAATCAACAAACACTCAAACACATAGTTAGATTGTGATATTAACTAAAATTAATTTTCAACATCAAAATTGAAGAAAGTATGCTAGCTATGCTAACAATCTCTTTAGGCTAATAGCCATGTGATGAGAAAGACTGATCAGCCCATGATTTTGGAGTTCCCTCTCTAAGCCAGCTACATCTTTAGGGAAAATGAGTTGGTCTTGACCAAATCCTACGTAGTTATAAAATAAGTTGTCAAGAAAATAGGTACCTAAGCTTTCTACTTTTTCCCAAGACTAGTAAGATGGACTTCTTTACCCGACCAATGAGCTGGCATCAAATGATTCAAAAGGTTTTCAAAAGGCTTATTTATATTTTTGATATAGGGAATTGAAAAAGTCAGGGAAACTTTATGATTTCCTAGGTTGGTTAGGTTAATTGGTTGTGAAAAAGCTAAATTTAATTCATGAACTTTAGGGTTGGAAGAATGAGGGTTCTTGTTCTTATCTTGAAGAGAAATTTTCTCTTAAGAATTATTTCATTTCTAGCCAATGTTCTCTGATCCCTTCTTAGAGGTCTTAGATCGATCCTTTAGGGCAGGTCAGCCCCCTTGCTTGCTTTAATGAGAAGACTTTTGCATCAAAAGAGGGGCAAATTTCTTTCTTAGCTTCCTTATTTCATCTAGCTTTAACATACTTTTTCCTTCAAGAAAAATTCTTGCACAAAAACAAGATTGAACAACATCACAAAAATATTATAGTAGAGAAAAGAAAAGGATATTGTATGAAACAAACTCAACTTTCTGAACATTCTAGGGACCTAACTCTAATAGGATCTCAATAACAAGTCAATCTTCCTTGGAATAGTTTCATTATTCTTTTATAGGGAATGGAGCAATCAACTAAGACCAACAATTAGAAATAATAGCTTTCCTTTATGGCTTATCTAAGATAAGTGAAATTCACCATTCTTCAGGCATACTTTGAAGAAAGAATCCTTCCACCCCTTTACACTAGACAACATACTAGTAAAAATGTGGCGACAATTCTATTGTGTAACATATACCTAACCATCACTCTTTTTGTAGAATGTTTAAAAAAATAAAAATAAAAGAAGCACTCCTCCAAAGGTGCCAAATCCAATTCTAAACAAATGAACTTGAAGAAAACTAGAAAAACCCATATGTTATTTGTCAGTTGTGAAGGTATGATATTAAGAAAATGGAGGACAGCCTACTACAATAGTGTAAAAGAAGGTTTAACACTTATTCATTTTACAAAATCTTCATAAAATATGAATAACTTGTTGGAATCAAAACTATAGCATCATTTGCTTTCTTAAGTAGGTTCAAAATACATAGATGATCACTCAAATGAGGGAAATTTATAAAATGTTTTCAATCTTTCTATTCATTTGATGAAGAGCCAAGTCGAAGAAATTTTGGTCGATTAGACTTTAGCACTAACCCAATTGATCTCTTTCACTAATCCATCTATACAAAGGGTAATATCATTCTCATTTTGGCATTGTGAATTGCTCTATGAAGGATTATTAGAATAAGGTATGCCCTAATGATCTAAATGGAGAGTCTGAATGCTATTCGATTGAAAGGAAGATGTAGTAGGATGAATGGTTGATGCCTCTTCTGTGGTTAGGCTATGATTACTCTCATTATAATGAAAGTTGTTACCTTGAGTTAGCTCCAATATTGTAGCTATTTCGATTTGACACTTTGTTTAAGTTTTTGTAGTAGAAATAAAGGGTAACAGATTTTCTTCTGCTTCATCGCTGAGAGATTTGGTTTGGAAAATCTTGGATGACCTCATTTGACACCAATGGAAAATAGGATGGTGGTCCTCAGAAGAACTAATTGATTAAAAATCACTCAGTATACTACACTACCTTGTTTGCCGAGTCCTTAGGCATTGATAAGAAATAAAACATAATAATTGAGAGTAAATAAGAGTTGAAGCACACCTAAAAAAAGATAACAAGAAGAAGTTCAAATTATAACTCAGTTCAAATTGAAATGTGTCAAAGGTCAGAGCCTTTTACAAATAAAAAAACATTATAGCTCATGAAACAAATATAAAACTCCAGAGCTCAAAAAAAAAAAAAAAGAAAAACCCTAAACTACTAGTTCAAATTTGAATGGCAAAGATCACAATTATTAAAAAAATCCAAGACAAGAAAACCAAATAACAAACCTAAAATTGATTCCCTAACCCTCTTATTCCATTAACATGCTTGAATCGATCCAAATATACTAAGCTTATAAACATATTTTAGAGTCTACGAGAGATGAACAAAATAGTGAAAACCAATGAGAGATAATGATGTATGAGATATCTTTAAGACATCATAATCTTGAGATTATTGACAAAAAACTGACCTAGAAAATTTAAAGAAAGAAGAAGATGATAAGCTTGTGCTCTAGAGGGAGAAGTGCCAAATTGCTTTGTTGAATTTCTAAGCCAAACTGAAAATGAATTCCTAAACCAAATGGGTTTCTATATTCTAAATGAATGACTTAGATTTAAACCATTGGAATGCTATCAATGGATAAGGAGATGTTAATATATCATAATTAGGGCCCATTCAATACGCTAATTGAGTAAAACAAGGCATTTAGAAAGCCAAACGTTGATATAAAAAGCCCAATATAAATATTAAAATTTTAAGTTATTTGAAACATACAAGTCAGCATCCTGAAGTCTTAGAAACCTTACATGATTAGTCTAGCCTCCCAATGAGCACTGAAGGGGGGCAAGTAATGAATAATGATTGATCACGTGAAGAGCATAGGTTAGGTAGTTAGGTAGTTTAGGTAGGCATTGAACATAGGTTAAGTATTGGACTTGATAGCCTGGTATGTGATCAAGAAAACACTACAAGAATTCTCCGGATTAGCGAGGGACGTTTCCCTCGCTAAAAGCTTATATTCCGTCGCTAAATGCTTATTTAGCG
>JANHAO010026139.1:0-11168 GCA_026873985.1 Saraca asoca | reverse complement strand
CCAAGTCTAATGATTTTATCATAGACAAAAAACTATAAAACAACAAATTTATATATATGAGCATTCTGCATTCATAAATATCAACTCGAAACTGAAATAAAAATAAACACTTAAATAGTAATAGTAGCAGAAGTAGAGTGGATACAGAATATGAGAATAAACAGCAGAATTACAACAATACAACGTACAAGGAAGAAACCCTAAAAAAATAAACAACAGAATTATCGATTAGTCGATTTTACCACGCGATCAGGTGATGAATTGAGGAGGAAGAGAATGGGGGAGAACGGAGAAGCCGAAGCCTCGGTGTCGTTGGCTCGTTAGGTTTTCGGGACGAGATGAGAAGGGGAAATTTCCAGAAGCAGAAAGAATGGGAATTGGGAACTAGAATGGACGTGCGATTGGGTGATGAATTCAATTAAGGAGGAAGAGAATGGGGGAAAACGGAGAAGCCAAAGCTCGGTGTCGTTGGCAATGGCTGGCTTCGTGGCTCGTTAGGTTTTCGCCTTTTCGGGAGAATCGGGATGGACGAGAGAGACGTGAAAGGGAAAGAAATTTTCAGAAGCACATTTGGGATTAGGATTTGGGAAACCGGAAGAAGTGAAGTCAGTAACGGGTTGGGTACTTACGTGTGCGTGTGGAGTGGTCCGTCCGTCCGAGACCGAGATCCGAGTGCCAGTGGATGGACTGGACTCACTCACACAGGACAGAGCCCAAGTTAGTTAGCAAATATTTGGGCCCGCGGACCGGTCTGTGTCCGTGTGGGCTCAATCTGCTTGGACTGCAGTCCATCGGACTTGGTCCATTTTCAAATGAGCCGTTTTTAAACCTGTCCAGCCCGCTCCAAGTCCGTAGTCTGGCCCGTTTGGCCCGCGGACCGTAAGCCCATTTAACA
Source organism: Saraca asoca (assembly GCA_026873985.1). Lineage (NCBI taxonomy): Eukaryota > Viridiplantae > Streptophyta > Magnoliopsida > Fabales > Fabaceae > Saraca > Saraca asoca. The sequence continues at coordinate 10,273 of JANHAO010026139.1, read as the reverse complement.
CCCCTAAATGTATGCATTTAGTGACGGGGATGATAAGGGTGGTGCATGGCACCATAGTGATATGTGCATGTGTATATCTTGCTTAGAGTGTATGTAATAAGGTAACAGGTTTTGACAAAGTAGGTGTAGGCAGATCTATGTAAAATTGTAGATGTACAAGGGTGTATAAATGATATACCTAATTTAATATCTACCACGTAAATTTATGCATCTAATGACTATTAAGCTCCTTAATTATTAATTTAGTGTACCACATTTATACATGTAGAAGACTTTGAGGCTTAAATAAATTAAATAAATCCTATTAAAAATGATAAGCCCTAGATTCAGTCAATAAAATGTGACATAGATAATTAGTGAGACCAGTGGATGCCAACAATTAGTGGTTTCAGAGATGGTGGAAGACAAATCATGACATGTTCTTTTTTTTTCCCTTGTTCCTTTCTTTCTCTTTCCAAAATCCTTTTTCAAAGCATTTCTATGTAATATGTTTTTCAAAGAAAGAAAAAATACAAAAAAAAAATATGCGTTTATCGAATAAAAATCATACAATAATATTAATTCATAAAATAATGTAATGAAATAAAGTACATATGCAACTATGACAATCTAAAATTTCTATACTTCTATTTTCGATTGTTACACTAATTTATTTGGATTTGATTCGAGAATTGGGATTTGACTAGTAAGTGGAATTATAATTTAGGAATTTTAGTGATTCTATTTAGCAACTTTACCTTGTATTGGGATAGGTTACTACTATTTTAGAATCTTGTTTGTGTTAGGGGAAAGTTCATTTCATGTCAATGGAAAATGGACTTACGGTTGGTTAAGATACAAATAAGCAAAGAAAATGGCTTAAGACGATTCTGGCAATCAAGTCAGCTTTAAAATAAAAAAAAAAAAAAAACTGATAGTAACTTCTAGACTTTGGAATATAGAAACTCATGGTTAGATCTAGTAATTGAGAATTAATGGGACCAAAATAATTTTCATAAAATTTTTTATGAATTTTAGGTATAAATTACTAAAATTCTAAATCAAAGACCTTGACCACCGGTCACCTGCCGTTGGATCTATTCATGAATACAATTTTCCTAATATTCATATATTGATATCAACTGACTTGATACAATCTCATACTGATAAATTTATTTAGAATTTTGAGGTTTTTTTTTTTTTTATCTCCTTATAATGATCAGCTTCATATGCCGCATTAGATATAGAATTGAAGAGATGCTTCTGGATTCTCTTATTTTCCTTCGAAGACATATCAGCAAGCTACATATGCATATCCTCATTTGCAAGCTGGAATCATCTTCTACATGTCAGTGGAAACTATATCTTCCTAGTTATGAGTATAGAAATTAAGTAATAATAATATATATCCATGAACTTTGTCTGGAAATAATCATTCCATACTTTGGACATGTTGAGTTGCCAAGCTGCTAAAGCTATGTGATCTTCTGGAGTATTCTCTAATAAGCTTAGAGAAGAAGGAATCTTCTCTTTCAAGTAACTTTGATGGTGCATCATACTCTGCAATTCTCCCTGCCAACATATCAAAAAGTTTTAATTAGACCACTTCATTAGCAAAGAATAGGACTACTCCTAGGAACTTTGTTTAGAATAATGTTTTAAAATTGAATTGGATAATCAATCAAAAGAATTATCGTATCACTGTTCAATTGATTCAATTGATTAAAATAATTAAACTAGATAAATTGACCGATTCAATCAAATTAAAATTATGACCATTTCACAATTAAAGTAGAAGGTTCAGTTTGATTTTTAAAACATTACTTCATTACTATTTTTTTTTTTTTTGCGTATTTATACTTATCATAATTTAAATCAAATTGACTCATTTAAGTTAAAATATGAGATCAATTTAACCCATTTTGACAACTATATATATATAGCTGTAATGGAGTTGTAAAAAGGCAAGAAAATGGGATTAGCATTTTCCATCAAGGCATGGTTCTAATTGCAGTTGTGGTTGCAACTGCAGTTATATTACGATAATTACAATTATAGAAAAATTGAATAAATGCAATTATTATGGTGAAAACTTGTGCGCCGCAACTTAAAATCATGTCTCAGTAAATCTTAGGCATATAATCTTGTATGATTAGGTCAATCTTTCTAAGTGTGCATCTCATTGTGAAAAATGTGTGAAAGCATGTGTGCCTGTGCAACGCTGATAGATATATGTTAGAATTTACCATCACTGAGGACCAAAACCAGATCGCTATCTATAACTGTATGGATGCGATGAGCTATTGTGACGACAGTCCGATCTTTGAATTCTTGATTGATGATTTTCTGAATAACCCCATCAGTTGCTGAATCAACAGATGCTGTTGCTTCATCCAATACAAGAATGCTGCTTCTTTTCAGCAGTGCTCTTCCAAGGCAAAATAATTGCCTTTGGCCGACACTCCAATTTTCTCCATTTTCAACAACTAGAAAAGACATTGATTTTATTATTATTTTTAAATAAAAGGGCTTTATATATTCTGCAATGTCAAAGTGAATGAATTGTACCTGAGGAATCCAACTTCCCTTCCTTGGCCCTCACCAGCTCACCCAGCTGACATTTATCTAGAGCCTGAAAATTGTGGAACTCATGTCAACAATGAAACTTTCATCTTTCACAGGAAAAGTATTCAATCTAATATTATATTAATATTATAAAAGAAAAAGTACACTTTAATACCGTGAACTCATATTGAAAAGTAGCATTATTGGTCTATCGACTTTAAAATGGGATATTATATCATGCTGATCTTAAGCATTAGTACAATAATATTAAGACTACACTTCACCTCATTTTAAAAATGTGTGGAATATCTAATTAATTGTCCTTTGAGAGCTAGTTTAAAGAGTTCAAGTCCATATACTAATAGTACTACTAACAAAAATTCAAAATGATAAATTGTATTTTTCATAAGTAAATAACTATTTGATATAAATAAATTAGTCCAAAAAATCCTATACTTTCCTCCCCTAGTTTCATTTAAGAGCTTGTTTTTTTTTTTTTTTTTTAAATGAACATAATTACCTCCCAAACTTGATGATCAGAGTATTGCTGCAATGGGTCCAGATTCCCTCTAATTGTGCCCTCAAACATTGATGGATCCTGTGGGATGATACTAAGCCTTGCCCTCAGGTCATGGAGACCAATTTTACATATATCCAGGTTGTCAATTATAATGTTTCCTTCCCTTGGTTCAACAACCCTAAAAATGGCCTGTATGAGTGTTGACTTTCCACTTCCTGTTCTTCCCACAACGCCTATTTTCTTCCTTCCAGGAAATGTGCATGTAATGTTTTTCAGCACTGATGGCAGATGTTCAGCATAACGTATCTGCCATAAGGAAAATACATTGTGATATGAAAGTTCATTTAATTATCATACCGAAAGCTTCCTTAATGGTTTTAATGGCAGACTAACTGATGGACTTGATTTGGTATAATTGAATAATTCGAACATTAAATAGAAACTAAAATTCTTTGCAGAATTTGATTGCACATATATATGTGAATAATTCAAAAATAAAATTTTCACTAAAATTGATATAAACCAAGTTAGTAAAGGATTAAAATAGGTATTTAATATTTGTTTTATTTATATCCTTATTTTGGTATCTCTAACCTGCAAATTCTGGAAACTAATTGTGCCAGTTTCTGGCCAGTTGCTTGGTGGTCTGCTGTCTTCAATCACCAGAGGAGCTTCACTTGGTATAGTAGAGTATTGAAGAATTCTTTCAACTGAAATCATTTTATTTTCTGCATTACACATGTTCCAAATAACAGAAGCTTGCAGGACATTTAGATTAATCCCATATGTTACTGCCAATCCTGCAATGCCTGTAACAAATCCAAAGAAATTCTTCCTTCAATACTCAAGCTTCTATTATTGCAAGAAGACAAAGACATAACATATTGAAAAAATAGGTTACTTGTGAAGTGAAATATATGAAAGTCTTTATCTATGCCATGGATGATGGCATGATTGTAACTTTCAAAGGTAAGAAACACAAATATGTACAGGACATGTGATGACATGATTCAACATTGACACAACGTCTCATCAACATCTGAAAATATACACGAAGATAGGATGCATATGTGTTTATATAAAATACATATATATATATATATATACATATAATCATATATAGGTAATCATATATAGTTAGGGAAAATTATGCTCACTTATGTAATAATTTAGCATAATTACACTAGGACATTTATATTTTTAAAAATATACATCTGCATCTTTTATTTTTCTATGACAGGAAAAGTGAACGTAGATTTAATATACAAAAATAAGTGAAACAAGAGAAATGAATATATATTTCTTAAAATAGAATGATATTAGTATAATTATTATAAATTCTTTAAAAAAGTAAATCTTTATAATTATATCAATGTATGAGAATTAAGAAATATATAAAAATATATCTAAATATTCCTAGTATGTGTTAAATCAAGTTTAAAACTCAGGCAACTATTGAATTTGAATACTTTTACATTTTAATCATGTAATTGATAGTATTATAAAGTGTTTGAAACAAGTATCCAAAATATGTCAAATATGACACTTTTTTTTTAATTTCTGAAGTGTCCATGCTGCCTAATTTGTAAGTCTTCGTTGTACTTAATTCTAAGATGTAAAATATAACAACAATCTTTTACTTCCTAAAATAAATTGCTTTCAAAGAGAAAGAGTTTTACTTACTTGGACTGATAATTCCTTCAGGGAGGATTACTAGCAAAACAAGTGAGAAAGCAAAGACAAAATTGGATAGTAAGTTCAATCTGAATGAAAGCCACTCCATGGCTGAGACGTTATGAAACCATGGCCTTGAGTGGCCGTCCACGAGACCAAGATTTTTATATATGAAACGGTCTTCTTGATCAAAAGCTCGGATTGACGCGGATCCTGCTAGCGATTCTGCAAAATGGTGCAGAATTGGAGCTATTTGTATCTGTCCTATGCGAGCCAGTTCTCTTGCTGTTGGTGTGTAATATTGCTGAAATTAACATCATTCAACATGTTTGTTAAATGTCCTGAGAGAAGTAATTCTAAAGTAAGGTCAGAAAAGAGGCCTATTAAATAGCTAAAATACTTATTTACTGCTAAAAAGTGAAAGGAAAGTCATACTTGATACCATATGCAGACTGCAGTTACTGGGATGAAGATGACAAATACTTGCCATGCCACTTGTGACATCACTGCGATAGTGCCAAGAATCTGTATTACGGAGAAAGCACACCATCCTATTTTAGTTGCCATTTCCAAGTCTAGCACACTTTGATCTGTAGAGGCCTGAATTGAAAATTTCCGAGACCGTAAATCATTTCGGAGAAATCACTTTAAAGGCAAATTAACTAGTGACATTCAGTTGCAGATAACACGATCTGCATCCATTTAACATAGAAACTTTTTCATATATGGGAAACAAGGGAAGACAGAAGGCAGTTCTCAATTTAGTTTCTAGTTTGTTTTCTAAAATCTAAAGTACATCTTTTATGTGCAAATGACTATTACATCAGACAAAAATTTCTTGAAATTTGCCTTGGTATTATAGCAGACAAACATCTCCACATAGTAACTTTGTTTAAATTTCTTGGCTAGTCCTTGATGGAGCTTAGCAATCATTTGGGATACTTGATTGTGGTCAAAGGTTCTTGTTTTGTTGTCCTATGATATTTAAATAGCTAAATCTGGAATCTAATTGGATAAAGAATCAAATATTATTTAAAATAATTATTGATAACGTCAAAATATTATCAATCCCTTTGCTTCTTGACAATACTCCTAAATATTCTAGATTTCCATAGGTTAACACCGTGACACCTGTCACTCCATGTAATACGGCCACATTCCCAGCCACCATTCTTCATATGCACACAAAAGACAGTATTTGCCCCCATTTCAACAGACCATACTATTAGTTAACCATGTAGCTTGATCCATCCTTTTAAACCTTGATCCACCCTTTTACCCTAATTGGATGCATATATAAAGCAGTATTTCTAAGATCATAAGATATTTTTTTCTTGAGTTTCTTGCCTACACTCTACCAACTTAAGTATAGAGTGTCTTCCAACGACCATCCAATCACCATTATTGATGTTTTTTCTATGTCTTGGTTCCTACCATTCACATCCAATAAGCCAGAAGCTTATCAATTATGATAAACTATTAGACCATATTCTATTACTCAAAGATCTAACCACATTCATTTCAGGTTGCTTTCTTTAATTGCCGTCAATTTTTACCTCTGCCTAGCAATTGCCTATATTCAGGTAAAAGTAAACATCATTAGCATTAATACAAAACACAAAAGAAAAAAGAACAAAGAAAATGACAGAGTCAATAAAAATTACCCTGTTTAAAATTCTTCCAGTTGGAGTAGAATCAAAAAATGCCATGGGAGCCCGGAGTACACTCCGCAACATATTTGTGAAGAGTGCCTGTGCTGTCCATAATCCAGCTTTTGCAACTAACACGGCCCTAATCAGCACACAAAATGAACTCCCAACAGAGAGTATCATATAAACAAGCAGTATGAAAGTCATGTCATATGTAGGCTTAGCATCACTTGTTGTAGGGCAAGCCCAAGCCATCCAATAGTTACTGGCAACCTGCAATACTTGGAATGAAGATTGAGCCAAGACTATGAATGGAACAAGAATCCCCCCTTTGACAGTTGTTAAATAAGACCAATACACATCTTTTGAAATGCTTCCGGTTTCCCTTTCTTCGTCTTGCACCAATTTCCCTTCTCTTCCTTTGATCTCAGGTGGATGATCTTCCTCGGTGTCATGTTGTGCATGTACCAGTTCAGTTGAATTGGTGTTGTTGGCTTCATCTGCACGAGTTGGATTTAGGCTTGTTGTTTTACTTGAATTTTCGACTGTGAGAATTGACTCCAGAGCTTGGCTATGAGCACCAACTAGAACTTCAAATCCTATGTTTTGCTTTAGAAGTTCTTCGAATTTTCCAGCTTGTGCAATTCTTCCATTTTGCATCACCTGTTATCAATATGATAAGTCACAAGCTGAAGCTTTGTAGATAAACTACATTGTTTTGTGGCATTACGTTTCTTATAAATTGCACATAATAGAAAATGGAAAAGCAACTTATCAAGTTCAAGGAATCAGAAGTGAAAAATTTAAGCTTCTCTTGCAAATACATGTTTTCATGTCTTTTTCTTTATAAAGTTATACATGTTTTTTAAATCAAGACAGAATCTGACTGTTTCCATGCTCTTACCAAAATCAGGTCTGCTGCTGGTAGAAACTCAACTTGGTGGGTAACAAATAGTATAGTTTTTTCTTTGAGCATCCCCATAAGGCATTCCTGCAGAAAGTACATGAAACAAATGAATTCAAGTTATATCTTCCTAGAAATCTCCTTATACCATAAAATATATACTTATTGAACTTTCTCAAATTGAAGCAAGTCTATCAAATTCTGACCTTAAAAAGATGTGTGCCAGTATGAGCATCGACAGCACTAAAAGGGTCATCAAGAAGATATATGTCAGCATCCTGGTAAACAGAACGCGCAATCTGTATCCGTTGCTTCTGTCCTCCACTCATATTGATCCCTCTTTCTCCAATCTCCGTGAGGTCACCATAAGAGAACAGCTCAAAGTCTTTTATCAATGCACATGCTTCAACAGTTTTATCATACTTGGCAGTATTGTACTCTTTTCCAAAGGTAATGTTCTCTCTAATGTTTCCTGTCAGTATCCACGGTGATTGAGGAACATAGGCTTTAGTACCGCCTATTTTCACGGTGCCAGATTGTTTATATATTTCTCCCAAAATGCATGACAGCAGACTAGACTTCCCTGAACCTACAGTCCCACATATTGCCACCTTCATTCCTCTCCTGACTTTCAAATCTATCCCCTCTAGGGTTGGCCGGCCTGCCTCAGGATCCCAGCTGAATCTGCCATTGTCAATTACTATATCGAATTCTGTTTGATGATGTTCAACATACTCAATGGCATCATGTTGGATTTCTTCCTCTTGAAGGAAAGAAGCAATTCTATCCACTGAAACTTTTCCTTGAGCAATGACATTGAGTAAATCGGGCAAGCTGAATATTGGATCTTGTAGCATCCGGAAAGTGGCAAAGGCGGATAAGACTCTTCCAGATGTTAGTTCAATTCCCATCAACATACATGCCCAAAATGTCACCAAAGAAATGAATGTGGGTGATGCCCAAAAGATGAATGCAGAAAATGCTGTTTGCCTTAATGACTTCCATAACCAATTATACTCTAATTGTCTCAATTGTTCTATTTTGTGAAGAAATTTACTATCCCATGCTTGAAGTTTCAACGTCTTCATATTTCTAAGAACTTCTGAAGTGGTTTTCATCCTGTTGTCCTTGGCTTCCATGATCTTGGATTGGTATCTTTTCTGTGTTCTTGTGAGAGGTATGTTCAAAGCCATAACTATAAGTGTAGCGGTTAATGCAGCCAATGATCCTGACCCCAGATTTGTATGCAAAATGTAGACTGCCAAAGACACTTGTACAGGAAGCATCCATATTACGTTTATGTACCACATAAAATCTGTGATTCTCTGCACATCTACACTCATATAGTTCATGATCTCACCACCCGAATGACTTTGACGTGATCTGCTTGACAGAAGCAAGCCCTTTTTGTATGTATGAGATATCAATGCAGCTCTGAGGCGAAGGCCTAATTGGCGGGCGCCAAAAATCCATTGCCTTTGAGTTATTGTCTCTACCATCTTTGCACATAAAAAGGCTAATGCCAACATGAACCCGCTCTTCAGCCCCCGAATTTCCTTCTCCGTCAAGAAATTGACAAAGTCACTAATCAGGTAAGGGCCAACATATGATGCCGCAGCACTTACGATAGCAAAAGATGCATTGATTGCTGCTTTTTTCCTAGCAAACAAATAGATCGCCTTATAGATAGACGGGTTTGCGTTACCATCCTTCTCCTTGAGTTTATTTAGCCTCTCATCAAAAGAACAAGATAGGAATTCAGCAGAGTCCTTGATGTCAACGTCAGGAATATCAGTCTGTTCAAGAGGTTTCTTGTACCCCAGGGCAAACAAAGGATTGAGCCAAGAGAAAGTAATGAGCTGAAGAAGACTAGCCTTTCCATAGGGACACTCCCTTTTGGGGCATTCAGAATGATTTTTATCAGTTTTCTCACCAAGAAGTGGATCAGAGAGGCCATCTTTTACAGTCAAGACAATAATTCCTGTCCTCCCCTTGACCGAAATCCACAACAGGCACATTGACGTGAGCATGCCAAGAATGTCTGCATATTCGCGTACGCCAAACTTCGAATTGTTTATTACAATGAAATGGGCATGAATGGCTATGCTGATAATGCACAGAAAGAAACTGCATATCCACCAAGCTCTTAGTATCCAAGGGAACTTAGTGTAACACTTTGGCATCTTGTAAATTGCTATTAATCCAATTGCCCATGATAAGACTTGAATTATCTCTGATGAAAGAGCCTTAAGTCTAGAGTTACACTGAGTCTCACCATTCAGCATCATCATCAGCATTAAGACATGAATAGCAAGCAGTAAAATGGAGCAAATTAAGCTTGATTTGTAAGCAAGGCCATGTTTTATTACACTTGGATGAATATCAGAGCCTTGTTCTGAGATGTTGTCCTTCTGGTTGATTATCAGGTCCATAAATTTTCTTAGGAGTTGGAATAGAAGTATCCCAAGGAAGCAAAGTTCTACAGGTAGAAATACATGCTCCAACGTGCAGGGTGAGTCTGGTTCCAGCCAAGCAGTTGTACTCCATAACTGAGGACTCGTAAATTCTGTCATAATCACAAATGTTTAGAGAAATAGAAAAGGGATGGATATTAATTTAATAATTGATTATCATATATGTTATCAATTTTTATATTAATTTTAATTACTAAAAAATAATATATTTTTAAATTTTTATATTATATGTTTTGTGGTTCTATTATTTTCTATGATAATTGTGTAACGTAAATATTTAAGGCTTGTTTGGAAGTATTTTCAGGTGTTTTTGTTTTATTATTTTTAAAAATAATTTTTTAAAAATAGTTTTTAAAAATTATTTTTTTAGAACCAAAAAATAAAAAACTTGTTTAAATGTAAATTTTGAAAATAAGTATTTTTTTTATTTTTTAAGATGAAAAAAATGTATTTAATATTATTTACAACTTTATCATTAATGAAAATAGGTATTCTTCTTATTTTTGAA
>JANHAO010026138.1:0-11200 GCA_026873985.1 Saraca asoca | reverse complement strand
TCACCAAACACAGCCATGTTTCAGCCTCTGTCGTCCTGCTATAAAAGCTAATATTGCATAACTTGAAGGAGCCTTTGATAGTTTCATATAGTTTATGTAGGTTTTATGTTTTTAGGTGTTTTTCTAAGTAGATTAAGAGAGATTCTTGTGGATTGAAGTTTTTGCATAGATTCTATTTTCTTTTCATTAATTTGCAGCCTGGTTTTCTCTTTTAATCTTCATCTTTTCTTCTTCTACATTGTTTTCAATATTATGAAGCTTTTAATGTTAATGAATTTGATTTTTACTTCCCTTATATCTAAGTAGTTTTTTATTCTAGGATTAGAAATAACCCAATTATGGTTCTTTGTTGTTATTGATTGATTTTCTATTATAATTACTTGGTGTAAATTGATTCAACTGTTATGCTTACTGAGTTTTTGATAAAATACTTGGCCAGCATTTTGTCTAATTTTTGGTAGATAATTGAAGTACCGAAAGGAGAAGATTATTGTCGGAAATCTAACAGTGAAATAAAGAGATTTTAATCATGAAAGTAGATTGAGTTTCCTTAGGATTGAATTAGTTAGCATCAATCATAAAGGGCTTACATTAATCTAAACCATGAAAGTAGGTTCAATTAAGTTGATTTAAGTACTATTATTAGACCTTGAAAGAGGCTAGTAATTAACTTAGGCTAAATCATCCTCAATTATCAAAGTAATTACAACAAGAAAGATTTTAATTATTTGTTAAAGACTATAAGTATGGTGAAACCCCAATCCTAGGCTTTTATAATTGAACTTTTCTTCTTAATAAATTGTTGCTCTTTCATTAGTTTTCTTTATTATCTTTAAAACTATTTATTGATTTAGATAACTTACATTGCAAACTCTAGTAGTTGATAGTGAGATCCTTGTGGGATTCGACCCGTATTTGCTTATGTCTACTACAACTACATTGTGCGCTTGCAAAAAACACACATCAAGTTTTTGGCACCGTTGTCGGGGATCTCTTTGGTGTTAATATTAGTGTTTTACAATATAGCTGGACTAAATCTTTTCTTTTATTTGGATATCTAATTTTTTTTATTTTGTTGTTGTTGTTTCTTGTTTCTATTTTGTAGGTGTTTCCTTTTATGCCAAGAGCCCCTAAGAATCTTGTTCAGCTTGATCCAGAGATTGAAAAGACACTTCAAAGAAGGAGACAAAGGAAACAAGACCAATCAACACATCTAGCCATGGATCAACAAAACAACCGTTCATTGAAGGATTTTACTGCACCAGATACCCATGGCATATATCCAAGCATTGTTAGACCTACCGTAAAGGCCAACAATTTTGAAGTGAAGCCTACACTTCTATAAATGGTTCAGCAAAATTAGTTTGAAGGATCTCCTACAGAAGACCTAAACCTTCATCTGTCAGTCTTCCTTGAATACTACGATACTTTAAAGATTAATGGAGTCTTCCTTGAGGTTGTTTCCCTTCTCTCTAAGGGACAAGGCTAGAGCATGGTTGCACTCTCTGCCAGCTGGATCCATTACTACATGGCAATAGTTATCACAAGCCTTTTTGGCCAAATATTTCCCCCCTAAGCAAGACAGCTGAACTCTACATTTAAATCACAACTTTTGCTCAGAGAGATGGAGAGTCATTATATGAAGCTTGGGAGAGATTCAAGGAACTTTTGCAGTTATGTCCCCATCATGGATTAGAAAAGTGGCCGATAGTCCATACCTTCTATAATGGACTCACATATAATACTTGTATATTAGTAGATTCTGCTGTAGAAGGAGCACTCATGAACAAAACTGTGGATGAAGTATACACTCTTATACAAGACATGGCTCAAAATCATTATTCATGATCAGGTAATCAAGCTTTATCAAAGAAATCACTGGGGAAATATGAAATTGATGCGATAGACCATTTGTCCTCCAAGGTAGATGCTCTCTTTTAGAAATTGGACAAGTTAAATGTGAATGCAATAGGTTCTTTTAGGGTTTCATGCAAAATTTGTGGATACATTGGCCACATTGTTGCTAACTGTCAGTTGGGGAATCCTACTCTTCAAGGTAGTGAACAAGTGAACTTTGTCAACAATTTTGACAAGCAAAACAATCCTTTTTCCAACACATACAACCTAGGCTGGAGGATTCATCCTAACTTCTCCTACCGACAAAATCCAAACCCCGCTTCTCAAAATAATTTTAGGCAACCACATAGTTTCCAACCCCAAAGACCTTCTAATCATCCACTCCCAACAAAATCCAACCTTGAGCAATTGGTGGAGAACTTTATAATGGCCCAAGCCAAGCAGAATGAGGAATTCAGGATTCAAAAGCAAACCATGAATGAGGCTATGAAGGAACTAGCTTCCAAGGTTGATTCACTGGCCATTTATAACAAGATGCTGGAGATGCAAATTGCCCAACAAGCCAGTTCTTCAGCCTGAAGTCTAGGTAAACTTCTAGGTCAACCAGAGAATCTAAGGGACCATTGTAATGCTGTTATTTTGAGAAGTGGAAAGCAATTAGAAAGCCCTAACATAAGCAAAAAGGAAGTAAGAGATGATGAGTCTAGAGTAGAGGTTGAGAAACCTAAAAAGATTAAAGCAAGAGAAGAGGAAGAAAAAGGAGGATTAAAAAGAAGAAGAACCCAAGTATATACCTCCCGAGCCATATAAGCCACCAATCCCCTTCCCTCAAAGATTGGCTAAGGCAAGACTAGAAAAACAATATGGGAAGTTTTGGGATGTTCTCAAGACGTTGTATACCAATATTTCTTTCTTGGAAGCTGTTTCACAAATGCCCTCTTATGTCATGTTCTTAAAGGAGATCCTATCTAACAAGAGGAAGTTTAAGGAGCATGTCATGGTTCCCTTGACTAAAGAATGTAGTGCAATCATCCAGAACAAATTACCTCCCAAACTCAAGGATCCTGGCAATTTTTCTATTCCTTACTCCATTGGTGATATGCATATTGATCGTGCCCTATGTGATCTAGGAGCAAGCATGAGCCTCATGCCTCTTTCCATTTGTAAGAAGCTCCAAATAGGTGATTTAAAGCCAACCACTCTTTCTTTACAACTAGCAGACTGATCTATCAAACATCTGGTTGGTATCTTAGAGGATGTGCATCTAAAAGTTGGTAAACTTTTTATCCCTATGGATTTTGCAATTTTAGAAATAGAAGAGGATGCTCATATCCCCATCATTCTTAGAAGGCCTTTTCTTGCCACTGCTGGTGCCATTATTGATGTTAAGAATGGAAAGCTTTCCATCAATGTAGGGGATAAAAAAGATTGAATTTAATTTGACTTCTACTATGAAATGTCCTTCTCTTGAGAACTTAAGCTATAGGATTGATTCAATTGAGTAAACTATGAGAGAAGACATAATGAGTCCTCATCCCAATTATCCTCCTGACTTCTGTCTTGTGAAAAATTCTGCCACTTGTGATGAGAATGTTGTAGCTACCATGTACACTAAGTTGCTTGATGAGAGCTCTATTTTTCCTACAAAAGCAAGAGCTGAGAAATTAGAAGTGGATCCAAAGCACATTGTCATAGAGGAAGATAAAATTCTAAAGGTAGAACTAAAATGTCTCTCTCCCAATTTGAGGCTGTACAAAAAAAGAACAAAAAGCTGGCATGATAAGCATATTCTGTGGTGGGACTTCCAAGAAAAAGACTGGGTTATGCTTTTCAATTCTCGATTAAAACTCTTCCTAGGCAAACTCCATTCTCTTTGGTCTAGCCCTTTTCAAGTCCGTCAAGTCTTCCCATATGGAGCTGTTGAAATCTAGAGCAAAGCAACTGGACCTTTCAAAGTTAATGGCTAGCACCTCAAGCATTACATGGTAGGAGAACTAAATGAAGAGAGAGCCACTTACACTCTCTCTAAGCTCCTTTCAATCAAATAACAGTGTTAAAGGAGTCGAGCTCATGACTTAAAATAAGTGTTTCTTAGGAGACAACTTATGTTTAGTTTTTTAGTGTTTATTTTGCTCATTTGTTTTTCCCTTTTCTTTTTTATCTTTACTTCATCTTTTCTTTACATTTTTTTTTAGGTTTTAGTATTATGAATTGGGTAATTTATTAAAGGATTGAGTTGCAGGATCACCTTTATGTGCCAAGCATCATTTAAGGGAAGGTTTGATGCAGAAATCACCTCAAAAATTTCAAGCAAGAACAAGATTGGTAGCCTTAAACATGGCTAGGGTGTGTTTCAGGACACAACCATATTCCAAGCACACTCTGAAGTAGAAAATTCTAGCACTGAACATGCCCTGGTCGTGTCCCAAAACATAGTTGTGTTCCATGCAGCATCCCGAACCAGAATTTGGCAGCCCTAAGCATGACTTACCCATGTCCTGGAACATACCCGTGTTCCATGCACAATCAAAAAAAAAAACCTGAAGACCATAAGTTTGTAAGCTTCTCTCCCTTCCTCTATGATTTTATATTTATTAGCTACATTAAGGACAATGTAGCATTTAAGCATGAGGGATATTTACTTTCTGGCTCCTAGTCTATTTTGAGTTTTGAAGTTGCTTTTCACTTTAAGTTGTGTTTTATTTTTGTTAATTACAAAGTTAATAACTCTTCTAATGAGCTGGTGTGGTAGTAATTAATTTTAAACCTATGAAAGCTTGATTTGAGATAAACTTTGAATAAGTATTTTTGATTTAGTCTTTCTTTCCTAAAATTGAACCTTAGGCTTCTTTAAAAACGACTTATCTATTGAATTGTAATTTGCATGCACCTTATGAATCTCGGCATTATGAAAGTGTGAAGTTAAGGAGAGGTAAAGAATGAGGGTATTAAAAAAAAGGAAAAAAAAAGATCAATTAAAAGAAAACCCAAAAAGGTCTTCATTCTAAGTACTTAATTTTCAAGTTTCAAAAAGACCTTTTGTATGAGTACTTAGATGCCTGCACCTTAGTGAGATAGAGCACAAAATGCACTCACTAAAAAAATGAAAAAAAAAGAATAAACAAAGGCAAGGGAATGTAGGGAGATCTGAAGGATAGGGATCTTACTTGAGTGCCTTAAGGGTCATTTTGGTGTATGAAAATTATAATAACAATAGGTGATGTGTATAACACAAAAATTAAGGTTTGATATTAGGTGAGTGAAGATTAACCCTTGAGAACAAGCAAAGGTTCAAGCATAGGGGAGTTGATAAATGAGCAAAATGCATATTATTATGTTGATTTTTACCTCTTGATTTGTTATTAATTTGTGATTTTTCTACTCTTTTTGTTTTAGTTTAGCACTTCTATTCTTTGGTACTATTGTGGTTTGTATTTCACTTTGTCAGTTAGCAAAAAGGCTTGGAAAGGAGGATGAGAGCAGAAGTTTGAAGTACATTAGGATTAAGGAGAAGCTAAGAAAGAAGCCCTGTGAAGAACTCAACTCAACTATGATTGAAGCTAGAAAAATTGAAGAAGCCAGCACCGAACATAGCCTGGCCATGTCCTAAGATATGGCCATGTTCAGTGCATTCCTCAGCAACTCCCAACGTGAAACACAGGTTGGCCATGTCACCAAACACAGCCGTGTTTCGACCTCTGTCATCCTGCTATAAAAGCTGATATTGTGCAACCTAAAGGAGCCTTTTGATAGTTTCATATAGTTTACGTAGGTTTTATGTTTTTAGGTGTTTTTTTAGTAGATTAAGAGAGTTTCTTGTGGATTGAAGTTCTTACATAGATTATATTTTCTTTTCATCAATTTGCAGCCTGATTTTCACTTTTAATCTTCATCTTTATCTCTTCTGCATTGTTTTCAATATTATGAAGCTTTCAATGTTAATGAATTTGATTTTTACTTCCCTTATGTCTGAGTAGATTTTTATTCTAGGATTGAGAATAACCCAATTATGGTTCTTTGCTGTTATTGATTGATTTTCAATTATAATTACCTAGTATAAATTGATTCAACTATTATGCCCACTGAGTTTTTAATAAAATATTTGGCCAATATTTTGTCTAATTTTAGGTTGATAGTTGAAGTACCAAAAGGAGACGATTATCATCGAAAACCTAATAGTTGAATAAGGAGATTTTAATCACGAAAGTAGATTGAGTTTTCTTAGGATTGAATTAGTTAGCATTAATCTTAAAGGGCTTACATTAATCTAAACCAAGAAAGTAGGCTCAATTAGGTTGATTTAAGTACTATTATTAGACCTTGAAAGAGGCTAACAATTAACTTAGGCTAAACCATCCTCAATTATCCAAGTAATTACAACAAGAAAGATTTTAATTATTTGATAAAGACCATAAGTGTGGTGAAACCCTAATCCTAGGCTTTTACAATTGAACTTTGCTTCTTAATAAATTGCTACTCTTTCATTAGTTTTCTTTATCAAATATAATACTCTATTGATTTAGACAATTTACATTGCAAACTCTAGTAGTTGATAGTGAGATCCCTGTGAGATTCGACCCGTACTTGCCAATGTCTACTGAAACTACACCATGTGCTTACAGAAAACACACATCACTCTCTACAAAGAATTGGAAAAAAAAGGGTAAAATAGTTAACTGACTTTAATTCAAAATATTGCAATAGATCCAGTAATTAAATACAAAAAGAATAAAATTTGGTTTGATTACCCACCTGCATTGTTCTTTCTTTAACTCATCAGCATGCTTGCCTATCAATTGAGCTACATTTCTATTGAAAAATACTATAGACAAGTTATCAAGTTAATAACATCTCCCGAGAGTTAACCCAATAGGATTTAAACATGTGTCTTGAAGAGTGGCTAGTTAACTATAGCCTCAACCCTCGATGGTGGATTGTTAGGTTGACTACTCCTTAAAAGGCAACCGACCACATCATACGATCCCTCAAGGTCTATTGGTTATGCTTGACAGGTCAACCTAGCTCCACCCTAAGTGTATTTAAGTAAATTCCCTTCAGCTAATTTCATTATCCTCATTTGCAAGTAAGTATCTCCCTGAGGAGCATTGCTCAGCAAATTAGAATTCTGGTTTGCATTCTTCGATGGTGTGAACCTAAGGTAAGATTTTTGGCCTAAAATGCTAATTTCTTATTTTAAATTTCGTTCAGGTTAGTTTTGATCTTCTTTTTATTCCTTCGGTTGTTAAAAGGTGTTTCCCCAACAACCAAAGGCCAAGATCAATACTAGAGATAGACTCATGCGTTCTAGGTTCCATAAAGGTCTTAATGACAAGTGAGTGGAATTCTACCCTTTTGGCTTCATTTTCATATAAAGTATTATTTTTGAAAATTTCCCCAAATGTCTTTGCATGCTATGAAATTGGAAATGTAGCCAAGGAATTTCATTTATTAAATTTAAGCCTAAATGAATCTATAAATGATGATGATTTATTGTCATACTTGCAGAGGTCAAGGATTATGGATTAGACCAGGCATAGATCTAAAACATAAGATTTCACAAGTTTATGTTTAGGCCGAAATGTACATATGTCACACCCTAACTTGGGAAGCATGACCAATGTAGAAAGGCATACCATGATAACTCTCTACAAGCCTAGCTTTATATGTTGACACCTATCACCCCTTGTAAGTTCAACTTGAAATTGCAAATAAAAGGACTTAACTTTCAAAGGGCTTATTATCAATTTAAACTATAAAGAATGAAAGACCTTCACTTTTAGGAGAAATTTTTTTATATAAATGTTTCAAAAATGCTTTTACAAACAAATTAACAATGTCAAAACCTTTCATAAAACCTACAATTTACAAGACTCTGTAGCATGCAATAATTCATTCACTTGAAATTATATATACATGAGACCCCTTTCCATTGTGAGATAACTTCCCCTTCAACCTCCACCATGAAAGTCCATCTAGTAATGGAGAAATTCAGTCACCTAAAATATTTTTAATTTTCAAAATATATTAACAAAGTGAGTTTCAAGGAAATCTAGTAAATAAATTGCTTGCTACCTTAATATGATATTTATAATTGTATCCTACTAAAGGAACATACCCTAGTTCTCAAGCATATTATGCATTGCTATTAAAATTTCATACTTTCAATTAAATCCCATATGCTATATATGTTCATTTATTCTTTAGATTCTTGCTTCCTAAAGATAAGATTTGGGCATAACTATAAACTAAGAAATAATAACATTCATCCAATCTCATTATTACAGCACACAAGATCTATTCATTCATAAGCCAAAATTTATATAATTCTTCTAATCAATAAGCAATAGGAAGACACCAACTCTAGTAGAAAAATAAATAAATAAATATGGGTATCCTTACTCAAGGACAAATAGACTTCATGGCGGTTCCCATTGAAAACAAAGGATGCCACTTTTGCAATTTTAATAATAGTGAGTAAATTTTCCAAATTATCATAAGTGATTAATTTTTTTGTTTTATTTATTCAACAAAAAAGCCACATGTATCAAGTGATCAATTTATTATTCATTCTAGTTTAACCCAATCAACAGACATTCTTGTAATCACAATTTCTAACTAGTTGAATAAGCATTATTTTAAGGTATTACTAGTGTTGGATATTTCTATAAATTTTCTACAAGTATTTAAACTCATTAAGTAGGTCACTACATTACAAGGCCATTTGATCTTTCCACAAATTATAGGCCATTTGGCCATTTCACGATGATATAGGCCATTCAGCCAGTTCACACATAGCACAGTCATCTAACTAATAGAAGTACACCCACACACATACACTCTATGGCCTTTACATGCCCAAGCGCACAAAACATTCAACTTTCACACACACACACACTCTCTCTCTCTCTTCAACATGAAACTAATTAATGTTCAACATCAATCATTCTTTATTTAAAACAACAGGAAATGAAATATTCAAGAACAATTAGTTATCCAATGAACTTTCTATACTCTCATACAAAAAAGGTCTAAAGTAGGATTCTCCTAGTAACTTATCAATCTTGTTACTTTTCTCAGTTCTTCCCCATAGCACCTTATCACTTCATAATGTTAACCTCCCCTTGTCACTCCATCATGTTATTGGCCATATCATATGATTTCAATATACATATGTAGGTTAGTTGAATAACCCTCTTCATGTCCCTTTTTTTATTTTCCATCCACAATATTTAAAAGAAATAATCTTATTTCAACAACTAGATACTCAATCACACAACTTATCTTTTTCAAATTAATAACATCCACACCACATGAGTAAAACATTTATTTATGTCTAGCCATCACACCAAATTCAATTAACTTGTCATTCATAATAAAAATGAATTCTCGACCCATAAAGAATTTGGAACTTTATGACAAAAAAATTCATTCATGCCACCAGCATATATAGTCTACCCAAGATTCAAGGAAATCCCTAACCTAAGTTAGAGAAGGCTCATAACACACTTACCTTCTTGTTAGCATACATACAACATTTTATTTGCCATTTATACCTTAACCTAAATATGGCCATCAATGAACTTTGCTCTAGCAGATTTCCCTCTGGAATGAAAAGCACACATCCAAGGAAATTAAAGTGATCTCATACATTTATATCATGTAGCAAAAGCAAAGAACAAAACTACATCCCCAGGGCTGTGTTGCCTCCTTACTTATAAATTTGCTATCTAGCTTTCGTACACCACATTTGGCTATTTGGCTAGCACCCTTATACCTATTGGCCATTGGACTTCACATAAATATGCACTAGTTGCTCTGCTTGCACACACATGCACATACACTAGGTCATCCGCCATCATACATATACAGCAGGATGTTGGTTATTACATACATATAGCATAAATGCATTTTCAATTATATTCAACATTCAAGACACAATTTAAACTACAAGAAACAATAGTTGGCTATTACATATATATAGCATAAATGCATTTTCAATTATATTCAACATTCAAGACATAATTTAAACTACAAGAAACAACAGCCAGCCAAGAAACAACTACTCAACCACAATTTATTATATTCAATTCTAATGTATTCATTGATTTCCTTCCAATCATCTCAATGGCATAAAGACAACAAGCATTTAAAGCTACACTTAGTCATTTTAACATAACACATAATGACATGGTAAAAGTAGTGAGCGACTTACTTACCTTAAGCTTACTTCTTGGACCTGAGGTTTCTCTTCCAATATGTCAAGCAGCCACTATTTAACACCCAGCCTAAACAATGTATAAAGTCAATTCATATTCAATCAGTCCTGAAGTAACTATTCTATCATTAGCTCACCTAAAAATCATAAGAATCAAATTACAACATAATGGTACTTACTCCATGAACTAAGTCGAAATTGGGTGTCAGTGTTTTTGAAATTTTCTAAAATTTCCATAATTTAATTGAATAAATGGAAAGTTTTTAGTTTGTATGTTATTTGGGGGTTAGGGTTTTCTAACTATCACACTAACCCACTACAGAAATCTAATGTGTTATTTGGGGGTTAAGGTTTTCTAACTATCACACTAACCCACAATTTATTATGCTCAATTCTAATGTGTTCACTGATTTCCTTCCAATCATCTCAATGGTATAAAGACAACAAACATTTAAAGCTACACTTAATCATTTTAATATAACATATAACGACATGGTAAGAGTAGTGAGCGACTTACTTACCTTAAGCTTACTTCTTGGACCTGAGGTTTCTCGTCCAGTAGCCACTATTTAACACCCAGCCTAAACAATGTATGAAGTCAATTCATATTCAATCAGTCCCGAAGTATCTATTCTATCATTAGCTCACCTAAAAATCATGAGAATCAAATTACAACATAATGGTACTTACTCCATGAACTAAGTCAAAATTAGGTGTCAGTGTTTTTGAAATTTTCTAGAATTTCCTTAATTTAATTGAATAAATGGAAAGTTTTTAGTTTGTATGTTATTTGGGGGTTAGGGTTTTCTAACTATCACATCAACCCACTATAGAAATCTACTTATAAAAAAAAATTACAGTTAAGAAAGAGTTTACCTAACCTTAAGAGATCAAAAAGTTGCTCAAATTGAGCTACACCACCACTTTGGGTGGCAAAAGAGGGAGCCAACAGTCTGCCCTATACTAAAGTAGTTGAAGTTGTAGCTATAGACTAGGCCTAGGGACTTCCATGGTACCGGGTTGTAATAGAGCCTCACAATGATGACACTCAATGGCGGTGAAAGGCAAAACCTGATAACAACTCATGGTTTTCACTCTCTCTCTCTCTCTCTCTCTCTCTCTCTCTCT
>JANHAO010026137.1:0-11168 GCA_026873985.1 Saraca asoca | reverse complement strand
ATGATGTTTGTAGAATTGGTACAAGCACTGCCTCAGCTAAAGCACAACACGAAGAAATTGCATCATCCACAGAAATTGCCTAACACGAAAAACATGAAGAACACGAAGAAATAAAATGAAGAAAACAGTAATAATTTGTAACAAAACGATTTTACCTTGCTATGGCGCAAAACCAGCTTCAAACAAGGAAGAAAACGAAGAAATGACATAGGGAGAGGATGAGTGCACGCGAGGAAGATGAGAGAGAGCGCTACAATTGGCCGAATTTAGAGAAAAAGAAAATGGGGATGGTAATAAGGGTTTCAAAAATTCCAACGGACATTCCAAGAAAATTTGTCCATTGGAATTGAATAGTAAAGCAAAGCGCGCCATTTTATTTAACTCTCCAACAGACCATTCCGTTGGAATGTCCGTTGGAATAATTTTTAAAAAAAATTTAAAAACTAGCGTATTTTGAATATTCCAATGGATATTCCAATAGATATTCAAGCAGAATTAATATCCGTTAAAATATTCCAATGAAATTTAATCCGTTGTAATTTTTGTTGAAATATTCCAACGGAATTCAATTCATTGGAATTTCCATTGGAAACGGATTGAATTTCATTGGAATATTCCATTAGAAAATCCTATTTTTCTTGTAGTGATCATCAAATCTAGCCATAAGATAAAGATGTAATTCTTCATTTGTTACCTCATCTTCTATTGAATCAGCATCTCTAGCTTCCCAAAAAGCTAAATTCCCTTTTTCCTAATGCTTGTTTTCTCTTCTTTCTTTCACTCTCAAGTTGTTTCTTAGAATACACTACATAGTCTGGCTTAATGTGTCCAGGCTTTTTACATTCAAAACAGGTTGATGTTGTGTTTGATATACTTCCTTATTCACCCTTATTTTGCTTTCTTTTTGGTGGTGGAACAGTAGCTTTCTTCTTCTCTTTGCTCCTTTTTTCTTTTAGAATCCTCTGCAACTTCTTATTGATTAAAGCCATTTCTTCTTTTTCATCAACAACTTTATCATTTTCAAATTGATCATCATCTGAATCAAGTGCATTTGTAGCTTTGAAAGCCAATGTATTTTTCTTTTTTTAATCTCCATTTTTATTGTATCTTTTGAGTTCCAACTTGTGTTTTTCTAAATTTCCAAGAAGTTCTTTAACTATTAGCATTCCTATTTTCAATGCTTCCTTGATAACTGTCACTTTCAGTTGGCACTCTTTAGTTAGGGATCTTAAAACCTTGTGAACCAAATTAGCATTCTCAAACTTTCTACCAATGAACATCAAATGGTTAGTGATTGCAGTGAATTTTTGAATCAAATCTTTATTGACTCACCTTTCTCTATCTTAGACATTTCATATTGAGATAGTAGAACATGAACCTTTGATGCCTTAACTTGCGTAGTGCCTATGTTTGTAATTTCTAAGGTATCCCAAATCTCTTTAGTAGTAACATGATTAGAAATCCTCTCATACTCATTAGGTGATAATGAATTAGAAATAATCCATTTTACTTTAGATGCAAGTAAGTGTTTTTTCTCTCTTCTTTAGTCCACAACGACTTAGGCTTAGGCTATGGTAATCCATTTATTAATGTCATAGGGGATTCAAAACCTTCTTCAACTAAATCCCACATGTCTATGTCTATAGTCTCTATGAAATCCCTTATTTTTTGTTTCCAGTTTGTGTAGTGTTCACCATTAAATCTTGGGGGTATATGCATAGAAGGGCATTCTGGCAAGAAAATAAAGCTAGAATCCATTGTTTTCTCTAAGCTAAAAGAGTAGCAACAGCCAAAGCTCTGATACCAACTGTTAGTCCCAATAATAACTATAAGAACTAAGATCTTGCCCTTATTCCTTTAGGGGAATTTTATACTCTTTATTGATTTAAATCAATTAATCAGCTAAGTTAATTGTAATGTGATTGTTAATTTTAATTTTCAAGTAAATCTACAGCAGAAGACTTTCTTGAATCAAATTATATGGTTAACAATCAATGAATTTGTTAATTGAATTATTAGAAATCTAGATTTTAGAATTTAAAGCAGAACTAGAAATATAAAATTTAGTATAATAGATATTTAAGATAGAATTCATGCAAAAATTAAAATTACAGACCCAATAACTATGCAAGAATATAATGCAATAAAATAAAAGTAGTAATTAAAGATTCAAGACACAAAAACATTTTAAGTGGTTGAACTTGAATTGAAATTACAATTTAAGTCTATTCTACTGGATCAATACTCAGTCGTATGATCATTTTTTTTATTGAGCATAGAAATTTGATAGGGCTCTTATAAACCAGTTTTATAGCAAGAAATTCTACAGGCTCTTGTAATACCTCAGATACAACAATTCTATATCTTCATCTAACTATAATCAACCTTACAACTATGAAAAATTAATAAGAATTCAATGCACCTACTATAAATTGTAATCAGCTTCACAATTCTAGAAAGATGCAAAGGGAAGATGAACCTCTTCCTTTGTATCCAGATTCCTAAACCTAGAAATGTAAGAAAATAACTAAGATAGAGTTTAGAAATACAATACAGTAACATTGAGATGCAAATCTCAATTAACTAAGTAGAAATCTCCTTCAGATTGTTCAAGAAATGACTGAATTATTCAAACCAAGTGAGGTAATGAATATTTGGTGTAAGCTTTGAGTTTTTGTGTTTTCTGTCGCACTAAGTTATGAAAAACTTATGTTTGAAAAATATGGTTTGGTCCATTTATAGTTAAAATAAAAATAACTGATTTAAAGTCCTTAAATCAATTTGTGAATTGATTCGTAGCAGCTATACAAACTTGTAACTAATTAATTTATTTATGAATCAATTCAAATCATGTAAAAATTCATCATTGAATCGATTCGTAGTGTTTTGAAAATAGGTGCTGAATCGATTCAGAAAAGTTTCAAGCCTTCAGTAAGAAAAGTTTTCTTTATGAATTGATTGATAAATTAATTCAAGTTTATTTCACAAGTTTTCCAGTGATGAATTGATTCACACAATGAACAATAGTTTTTATAAAAGTTTAACTTATGAAAGAACATGTAAAATGTCTGTATGAAAACTTTTGATTGAAAACTCATTTTAACTAATTTATTTTGCCTCATTGTAAGTTGTTTTAGAAAATATGATTGAGCAATTTGAATAAGATTTCATTTACAAAAGATCCTATGAAATCAAATAAAAACTTAAAACTAATGTTGATCTTTTGAGAAACTTTTGATTAATTTTGAATCCTGCAAAATAGATAAACACTTAAACATATAGTCAGTTTATGATATCAACTAAAATGTTTTTCCAAAATTATTTTCCAGTCATCATAATTGATGAAAATGTATAGCTAGGATTTCCTGAGCTAACAACCATCACCAATTGCCCCTAGTTTTGTAGTTTAACATGCCACCCAATCAACATGAGCCTGGTTGTACAGTGAAGCGAGGAAAAATGCAAAATAGCACCTTGTTTAGGCACCTGCAATACTGAACCCTTTAGCTCAAACGTTTGAGTGGCAACTTTGAAAGGTATAAATTAGTGTACCTTAGATGTTTTGCATGGTTGCAACTAAGATTTTAGAAATCTTTCTAGCTAGAAAGTAAGAAATCCTAAGCCCTAATGTGTGTTGCTGTTATGTTCTCCCTAGGAAATCAGACGTGTTGCTTTAGATTATTGCCAAAGTTCTTCTCAAAATTATTTTGGAAATTAAAATAGGTATGTACCTTTTTTCAACTATGGTTTAATTCCTCATGATTTAACACAAGTTATAGCAGGTATAAACTGAATGGCGAGCTGAATTAGGTATGGGATATTTTGATTTAATGTGTACATAAGACTTCAAATCAGTGAATACTTGTTAGTTTGGACACAAATTCAGCTTCAATCTTGGAATTTAAGTAAGTAAAGCATTTGATTTCCTTTATTTGAGCATTGAATTGTTTTACTCTATTTTCTTTTAAAATTTAGTCAAATTTTCATGTCATTTGCTTTCAAATTTTCATGCTATTTACTATCAAATTTTGATGTTGTTTACTGTTAGATTTTGATATTGTTTGCTGTTAAACTTTCATTCTATTTGTTGTCAAATTGCAATAAAGGGGAAAATGGTCACCTTTTTTTTTAAAAAAAAAAAAAGCTAATAAATGTAGTTGTGTGCTTGTAGGATAGTTTAATTAATTTATCTTATGGATGAATGTATATTTAGCTATAAATTTTGGAACTAAATGGATTACGGGTGTTGATGTTGACATGAATTCTTTAGTGAACTATGTGGTAATTTTGTGTATTGTAATAATTATAGGTTATGATTATAATCCTTCTTATTTGGAAATATTGTTTCCACGTGGTTGATGGATGAAATGTTATTATGAATTCCAATAGATAATCCTCATGCAACTTACTAGTAATATGAATTTACATGTGTGGCATAACAATTTACAAGTTTGGAGAGATAAGGGGGGAAATTCATATGGGCGGATAAGGAGGGATGGGAGGAGGTTGAAGCAATATCTTGTTCATAACCTTGTAAGTTGCTTGAAGATTATCCTTACATACATTTCCATAATGTATCTTTTATCCTATATGATGTCAATGGTGGTCATTATAGTGAAAAGTGTAAACTGTGAATCTGTGAAAAAGTGTTAAGTCATGGTATGTACCAAAAAAGAGAGAGAAAGAAACACAACATGGTTATTAACTTATAGTTTTGTGAAGTTAGGTGTTTTACTTATTGGGTTTCCATGAAACTCATTATGTTTTTTTTTTTTTTGTAAAATTTTGTTTCCAAAGCCATAAGTAGCACTTAGCATTCGTGCTCCAACTATAATAGAGCCCACTCCTTGATGCTTGTAGGGTGGATTAGAGATGGTATATTTTGAAATATATGTATATATATACACACATATACATACATATAAACTTTTGGCAATTGATGAATCATGCTGCATGTGTATATACAGGTTGGGAGTCAAAGTCTATTTGATAGTAGTTGTATTTTGTATAGATAAGTGAGAAACTCTAAATGTTTTTACAAGTTATACAAAAGAAACCCTAGAAACATCTAGAAAGTAGGAGAAACTCTACCGGATTTTCTTTTAAAAAAAAACAATTTTGATTTTATATATATATATGGTAGAATTTCTTTGAAATTGTTGCAGAAACCTTTTCTTTCCAATTAGCAAACCATTGATTGTAAATTATGTCTTTGTTTATGTGAGAAGTCAAGTTAGTTAGATATGGAATAAGGCCAGTCACTTCTTTCAAATCAACAAAGAATTGATTGTAAATTATGCCTTAGTTTATCTGAGAAGTCAAGTTAGTCAGGCATGGAACAAGACTTGTAGGGAATAGTCCTCTTACATCTATCACACTCGAGTTAGGGTGTGACACAGCCAAAATTGTTGATCATGTTGAATGCAATGTGCTTATCTACAATGATAGAGGAACATGCACTTCAAAGCCGGTGTGTACCTTACGGACCTTTTTAAAATCTTAGTCTATTTTTTGTGATAGTACAAGTGATTAAGCTACTAAACTCATGCACACAAGCCCGGGGTCTTGGATGTAATGGAAGCAAATCCTTTTAACGGACATTGAATGCCACTTGAGCTAAATGCTCTCAACATCTCAAGTGCATTATGTTGCTATCTAAAATGCCCCACCAATTTTCAAATTTTACCCTCCTTAAAATATTGAAGCACACATTAATGATTTTTAGATAATTACATTAAAGCCCAAAACTAATCACTATTCATGAAACATCATAATTTTTAATTAGGTTTGGTTATGTCTTTTTTTAGATTATGTATCTTGTTAGAAGTGTAGAAATAAAAAACAATTTTTATATTTGGGCATTTGAGTTTGTAAAAATTAAGAAAGTTAAAACATTTTTGTCATACAAATAGTATATACATGAACACGTGTATTTGTGAAAATATGCTAACTATCTCGTAGCATATTCCTAACACACTATAACACCCCAAGTTTGATTGGTCCAAGACAACTACTAGGCCTAAACCTTGTGGCCTAAAAGGCTAGTCTAAGTTGTCTTAGTAGTCAAACTTAGTGCTTATATATTACAATCAAGTCTCAAATCTAATCAATGTGGGGCTTTACAATCTTCCTTACTCAAATGGCCTAACATCCTCGTAAGGCCCATAAGGTCTCATAGCTACTCTAGGATCTACACCAATTACAATATATGATTGGTCAGTGCTTTGATAATATTTGTAATGCCTCAAGTCTGATTGGCCCTAGAAAATTGCTAGGCCTTAACCAGATGGCCTAAAAGACTAGTCTGAGTTGTCTAAGTAGTCAAAGTCGGTGCCTTATATACCATAATCAAGTCTCACATTTAAACAATTTGGGGGTTCACAATTGCATTAGAGCACATAACAGTTGTATATTGTGACTAGTGTAGATCTTGGGCCAGTTATGAGATTTGATAGGCATAATAAGGATGTTAGGCCATTTAAGTGGGAGAGATTGTGAAGTCCCATATCGATTAGATTTAAGACTAGATTGTGATTTATAGGAAACCAAGCATGACTATTTAGATAACTCATACTAATCTTTTAGGCCATGTGATTCAGACATAACAGTTGTGATGGGAATATGAAGGATTAACCTAAAGATCATCAAGAAGCTTTGTGAGTTTCAAGTGGACCCATGACAAGGGAAAGGACTAAAAAGATAAAAGAAGTAATGCAAGGACTTTGTCATGCATTTTGGAGTGCATAAGAGGGGCTTAGGCTTAGAGGTTCAAAGGTCATTTGTTTGGAGACTTCCCATTTCCTTGTGTAGGAGAGTTAATGTGGAAGCTTGGATGCCAGCTAGTTTGCTTGGGGCAACCAATCCATCATTTATATTTTATTTTTGTACATATTTTGGGTTGTTATTTTTATATTGAGCCTTGGGCTATTTTGGACTTGATTTGGCTTTATTTTAGGGCTATTTTTCCCTTTTATTTCCTTAATTTTTCTGGGTGTTTTAAGACTTGGGTTTGTGATTTTTTTTAATGGCTTTATAGCAGCCAAGTTTCGGCTAGCACTTAGGTTTGGTTTGACCAGCCTAGATTAGATGAGTACTTGGTCATGTTTTTTTGGTCTTTTTAGCTTGTTTGCTTGGTTATTTGTTTAGGTGTTTAGTTGGTCTTGTTTGAGACAACATATTTTGGAGCCTAATTGCTATGAGAAGAGGCATGTTTCCCTCAACCATTCAGATTGATAATTGAAAATTGAAAAGTGTTATTCTTTAAGCAAAGTGCTCTTGTAGGGTTCTTACTAGAACTTGAAGACTTATCAAAGAGTTTCCTTTTTGTGGCATCAATCTTCATCACTTATTACTCTCCTTCAATCTTTCTAGAGTGTGGTGTGAATATTCTTCTTTTTCTATCAATTTTAGGTGCTGAATTGGAGATAAATTTATGGGCATCTCTATGGGAAATTACATCAGTTTAGTATCAAAGCTTCGGCTCTTCCAATTCAGGTGATATCTCTTCTTTTTCCCATGTTTTTGCTTCAATTTTCCTCTCATTTTCATGCTGAACATCTTTGATTTTTATTATACATTTTTTAGCTCAATTGCTTGATCAATAGATGTCCAAATTAGCTATTATTGTTACTAAAAACATTTTGCTACTATTTCGGTTTGCTGATTATAATTTGCTTTAGTTTTTAGTCTATTTTTGTATCAATTTTATGCAAAAAAAATTTGTGATATTGTTGCACATTAAGTGTTTGATGATGTTTTGTTTAAGTAAATTTTTTTCTATTTAATTTGCTTCATTTCAATTTTATTTCCTTGCTTGTTCTAGTGAAGGTTCTGCTGAAATTTCTATAGAAATTTTCTCTTATTTCTTATTGCGTTCCAAGTGTTTGTTGATTTGTTTTAGTGTCCTTTTGCTTTTTTTTTTTGTGTTTCAATTAGTGTGGGATTGAATTACACAATATTTAGTGTGATTTGGAACCATTTCTCCCCCAATTGTATCAAAAACTTGCTGCTGTCCACTGTTTCTCCCTAGTTGGCCAAAACTTTGGCCTATATTTTCTAGAATTTTTGGCTGTGGTCCTAGCTTGCTTTTTGATTGTGTTTTGCACCTTATACATATTCATT
The DNA here is from genome assembly GCA_026873985.1 of Saraca asoca. Classification (NCBI taxonomy): domain Eukaryota; kingdom Viridiplantae; phylum Streptophyta; class Magnoliopsida; order Fabales; family Fabaceae; genus Saraca; species Saraca asoca. The sequence continues at coordinate 3,047 of JANHAO010026137.1, read as the reverse complement.
TTAAGTATACATAATTGGAAATTGATTTGTACCAATTATTCTTGAATTTAAGTGTCTTTAGGCTACTTAAATTTTTGCAAAGTGTTGAATTAGACAAAAAATTTTGAACAACACCAACATTGTTGAGAAAAATCAAAAGAGAAGTGAAGAAACAAAAGTAGAAAGGCAGAAACAAAGAAAAGAAAAGTGTGACAAAGAAAAGAAACAAAGAAAACAGGAAAGAATCAAAGAAAATAGCAAAAAAAAAAAGTTACAAAAAGAAATATAAGTGTTGTCCGACAAAGGGAAATTTTCTATAACTTTTTGAGCTAAGTCCTAGTCAATCTAGATAGTTGTTTTAAGTCAATTTCCTTTGTAATTAACTTAAATATGTTTTTGTTAGAATTCATGATCAAAATACAAGCTTAGAAATCAATTTGTGATGCAATTGCTTAGATTTTTCCTCCATTTTTCCTTGAAATCCTTTGTAATTTTTTTGCTATTCTTTTGAAATTTCCCTTGCTTTGTCAGAATGTCTCCTTCCTATTATTGTTCGATTCCTTTTGTGTCTCTTGCTAATTCCTTGCTTTTTTGTTCTTGTTGGTTCATGCTATATTTTAGTGACTTGATTGTTAATTGATTTTGATTGCAACTTTGCATAAACTCCAAAATTTGTCACTTAGTTTTTATAAGACTCAAAGAAGAGGACTAAAGTGGCAAAGGGGAAGAGTGTGTGAGCACAATCGAGGGTAAAGGCCTAATTGTGTAAACAAAACATAAGTGGAGTGATCAAAACACTTATAAGGGTGTGAATTAGTGAGGTCCATATTCTCTTAACATTTATTTTATAGAATTTGTTTGTTACTCAAGATGGAAGGTGGTGGATCTCAACTCAATGAACTCATGTTTATTCTTAGAGCCATACAATAACAATTTGAAAGAATAAATATGAAAATTGATGGGCTTGGTGAAAGACTCAGTAATGTGGAGCAAAGTAGACATTCCTATGAGAGAAGAACTAGAAGAAATCATGACCAACATGGAAGTAATGAAGGGGATTGGAGGTTGAAAGAATACAAGATAAATTGTCCATATCCCTCTATGAGACCAAATGGAGTGCAAGAAAAAGTGATAGAGTACTTTGGAAAGAAGACATGAGAGACATAGAAAAGAAAGGGTGGAATCTAAATTTCAGAATATTAAGATAACCATTCCACCTTTCCAAGGCAAAAATGATCCAAAAGCTTACCTTGAATGGGAAAAGAAAGTGGAACTAGTATTTGATTATCATAACTATTCCGAAGAAAAGAAAGTCAAATTGGTGATTATGGAATTCATTAATTATGCTATCATATGGTGGGATCAACTTATTCAAAGTAAGAAAAGAAACTTAGAAAGACTCGTAGTCTATTAGGAAGAGTTGAAGACCATAATGAGAAAAAGATATGTCCCTTCACATTACTATAGAGAGTTATACCAAAAGCTTCAAGGCCTAACTCAAAGTTCCAAAAGTGTTGAAGACTATCACAAGGAGATGGAAGTTGCAATGATAAGAGCCAATGTGGTGGAGGAGAGGGAAGCTACAATGGCACTATTTCTTCATGGCTTGAATTGTGACATTACCAACAATGTTGAGCTCTAACACTATGTAGAACTTGAAGATATGGTGCATATGGCAATGAAGACAGAGAGACAACTCAAGAGAAAAACCTCTTCCAAGGGTACACATCAATCAAGCTCTTCTTGGAAGACTCCTTGGGATAAAAGGCAAGATTCAAGAGACTTCCAAGTTTCTAAAAAGAACTTAGTCGATACTTCCTTCAAATCAAAGTTTGGTGATGCTAAAGGTAAAGGCAAGATGGAAGTGCCCTAAAAGCAAAGAAAAATTAAATGCTTTAAATGTTTGGGACATGGACATTATGCTTATGAATGCCCCAACAAAAGGGTCAAGACTTTGAAAGCTAATGGTAAAGTTGAATTAGCTAGTAAGCTAGAGAAAAAGGAGGAAGCTCAAAGTCAAGTAGTGAAGAGAGCATTGACACTTGTGATGTGGTGGTTGAAGGAGAATTACTAGTTGTGAGGAGAACCTTGAGTACCAATTCAAGGAGGGAAATGAAGAGCAAACATAGAATACACTACTGTAGAAATGTATTTTAGTGGCGATTCAAGGGTGGTGGTTCACCTGAACCGCCACTAAGAATGCTCTAAATACACTGGGTTGAAAAATAGGTTTTAGTGGCGGTCAATACAACCACTAGGAAACAACAAGTATTTAGTGGTGGTTATTTCCCGGCTGTTATATGTAACTGCCACTAAATACTTGTTTTTCCCTAGTGGTTGTATTAAACCATTACTAAGGACTTCTATTTAGTGGTGGTTTTGTTGAACTGCCATTAATTATTTTTATTTAGCAACAGTTCATTGACAATGGTTATTATGAATCGCCGCTAAAGACATAGTTAAGCCAAGTGACCTAGGTTTGACTCCTTTGAAAAGTAAATGTTAGAGGTAGTTTTTAACAAAACCACCACTAATTACAATTTTTATTGGTGGTTGTCTCAGAACCACCACTAAGGACATGGTGAATACTAAAATGATCCGGTCTCCCATTTTCTCTTCACAGGAAACCTAAGCCCCCAAATTCTTCATCACCCTGAAACAATTTCTTTTTTTATTCTGAAAAACCATAGTGAGGCAGAGAGGAGGATGACACAAAAGATCTACTTGGTCTTGTGGCTTGCAATGAAAAGGTGTGTTTTTTTTTAACCTCATTTGTAGTAAAAATGTTAAACTGTGACTAGTCTGTGAAGCAAATGTTAAATTGGAAAGAAATCATTGAACATATCGGAATAAGGTAAGGTAAATTGCAAGAGGATGTTTTGTCTTCACTAGCCTACTGCAACAGAACTGACAGGAAAAAAAAGGATTTGATATGAGTCATTGGGCTTAGGAGGTGTACAAGTTGTGGGTATAGAGCCTTAGAAAAAAAATTGGTTTTGCCTATGTGTATGTTGAAATTTTATGCTACAAGTGGAGGTTATAGTTTCTATGAACTGAAACTTAGATGA
>JANHAO010026136.1:0-11184 GCA_026873985.1 Saraca asoca | reverse complement strand
TTAGACCTCGAAAGAGGCTATTAATTAATGAAGGCCAAACCAGCCCCAATTGCCTGAATAATTATAATAAGGAAATTTCATGTTAATTATCAAGAATCATAGGTGAGGTGAAACCTCAATCCTAGGCTTTTCTTATTTGATTTACTTGTCACTTTTATACTTGATTATTCTTTCTCTTGGCTATTTCTATTTGATTTAGGCAATTCTAATTGCAATCTTCTGGTAAGTTGAACAAAGATCCCTGTGAGATTCAACCCGTATTCACTGGTCTCTACTACAATTACACATGCACTTGCGGAATTTCACTACATCAACAGCAACTTTTGGGGAAGTGGTAACATTCAACTTTGTTTTAGAGCTTGCCCAGTTTGATGATCGAAGGGTCATGATTAAATATTGAATATTTGAAGGGCTCTTAACGACCTACTCCCCCTCACTAGGGTTAGGCCGAGGAACAGATTTTTCAATAACCGCACCACTCTTAGAGGCCATTTCAACCAAGGTGTATGCCAACTCCTTGCTATAAGCTAAGGAGTCAGGCTTGTCATCACTCCCTACTCGATGACTTTAGTGTTTATGAATTACAGTCGTCAACATGGAAGGACAAATAATCAAGTCACTTCAAGTAGTCAGATCACTTCAAATAGACCATATCAAAAAAGCTAAAGCTTCTCTTTGCTAAACACAAAAAAAAAAAATTCCTATGCAGTAGATCATACATGCCTAAAGCCACTATCAAAGACTCAAACTATTGAAAACCTAAGGGGGGCTTAACTAAAAAATCCTATTAGACTACTAAACCTTGGGGAAATGGAAGGCTAAATCTAGTAATCTATAGCCTAAAAACCAACAAGCAAAATTTCTAATAGCAAATAAACACTCACCAACAAACTAGGCAATGCGATGCTAGAAACCCAAAAAACAAAGCATTCTAAAAGTAAAAGTCCTGAGAAGGCTTATCGAGTCAAAAGGATGAGTCAAGTGTTGGAATGGATGGGGATGAAATGGATTCTGAATAAAATGATTGATTTATAGCAATAGCAGTGGTAGGGTCAATGGAGTAGAAGAATGATACTGGAGATGACTACTCCAGCATTGTAACATAGAACATTAATATTTAAAAATAAGAGGGAAAAGAAAGGGTTTTCTCATCTAAAATTGCCCCAATGGCATCGACCATTCGATTTAGAGGCTTTTCAACTACCTACGATCTAATAGTCTAGAAAATAACCAAGCTTGATCATCATTGCATTAGCAGCCATAGGAAAGTGCATGCATTTAATACGATAATGATGGTATAGGTAGGTGAAATGGTGAAATAGAAATCTAAATGACAATATGACTCATCGTAGTCTCTAGCTTTTGCCAATGAACTCAGCTCCCAATCCATAGAACAAATTGAAAGTTGGGGCACTAATGTTATAAGTATTTTCTGATACCATACAAAATGGGCTAGCTAAAGCCCAATAGGAAACAAGTCTAGATGGGGGAAGCCCAGCTTGCCTAGAGAACGAGGTCACCAAACAAAAGCCCCAAGTCACTAGCTGCAAGCATAAAGCCAAGGATGCAAGACAAGTCCAAGGCAGTAACCCCAACTCGCTAAAGACGAGCTCTAACTCACCTAGCCAATAGGCTGCCCCCTCCTTTCGGCACGTGCTTGAGCCGCTGAACACAAGCTTGATATCAAAGGTCAATAACGACCTAGGGTCAGGAGCTCTAGCTCATGAAATAAGTACATCACCTAACTAGAAGCCCACTGAGGTTAAACGCAAAGTGGATATCCATTCACACACCCAACTTGCAGGGCTAGTCTATAAGAAGTAGCTTGTAGGGCCCACTTGTAGAAAAACAGTCAACAAAAGCTAACTTACAAAAGTCTAACTTCTCAAATACATTTATTACTTGATGTAACAGATTTACAAATGATTAAATTACACTTGTAACTCTCCCAGCCTCTATAAATAGGAAGGAAAAAATCATTGTAAGGGAAATAGTGAAAAATGTATGTAAAAACTCTATCAAAATAGTGAGAGAATATTTGTACTATTGTTCTACTAGTCAAAAATAGTGAAACAATCACACAAGGCAAATACAAACCACCATGGACACAGTGGTCACATTGACTCTAGCTAAACCATGTTAAAAAATCCTTTGTCTTTATTGTTCTTCCTTTCCTTTTTCTCATCATTTATTCACCAAACCAAATGGTAGTTTGGGGTTTTAGGAACTATTTTGGTTGACTAAGATTTGAGTTTACCAAACCAAATTTTATTGTCAACAAAAGCAGCTTCATATATCTAGCCTCAAGAATACCCCACACAAGTTGCCTCGAGTGCGTAATGGGGCAAGGGACTTTTGAATAAGGGGAGGGGCAATATTATTTTATAGATATTTGTCTTATTATATAGTTTTGAGTGTGTAAGGAGAGATTCTAAGCCACCATACTCTAATCCCTAGCATTTGCCTTGGAGCCTAACTAAGCCACCGAACACAACCCCTAAAGAGCATTATGAACCAAAGTCCTACTAGCATAAGTAGACATACACTTTATGAACTGACATAAGGGCTTTTGTAATTGTTTAGAAGGTAATTTATGCACCACCTCATGTGAATGTGAAGATAAAAATGTAAGGATTGCAATCATATGCTTTTCTACTCGTGCTAAACAAGCAACCTATACAAAAATGACATAAAAACCCCTAAATGGGAAAATTGTAGAAAAATAATACTCAACTTCACTTGCTCCCAAATTCGCACCAAAGGACCTACTCCTCATGCTTGATTTTTATGTCAAGTTTTGTCCCAAATCTCACATGGTTGCCTATCAAATTGGTTCATAAGGCCAATTTATGACACTAAAGTTTACATGCTCAAAGAGCACTAGCCAGAACCCTATTATGTTGCTTTACTCTCTTTCAAAGTTACATGATAGTGAAATACAATTACAATTTTTGATAGGAGAGGCTCTACTTATTTAGGCTTATAGAGACAACCAATTGACTAACCAAAAGTGACTGACCAATTGGGGACAGACTAGTTAACCAACCAAGCATGTTTTGTCAGTCGACCAGTTGGTTTAGGTTTGGACCATTGACATGGCCTAAACCTTTGGTCTAACCAATCCTACTAATTGATCCTATGATCTAGCCTATATAATTCTATCCTAGTGGGGATGTGATGGTCAAAATATTTTTCTCTATGTAATATAAAAAAGCACAATATATTAAATTAATATTAGAATTATGTAATAGAAAATAGATAATATTTTCAAAAATATTTTCCTTCTTCCTCTAAAGCCAACCTTCCATAGGAGCCAGGGTAGAGAATTTCCCTTGATCTGAGCATGTAATTTCCTCCCTGATATAGTAAGGTATAAGCAAAAAACTCTCGAACTTTTTGACATTTTCCTTTCTCACACGAAATAATAAGGTTGATATTTTCCTACAAATACCTTACACCAAAAAATATATGCTTTACTAGAAAGATAATTGCTATTAAAAAAAACACAAATTTGCATTAAAATTAATTATTCTTTAATTAATAATTTTCTTCATAAATGTATTATGCTTAAGCACCATGCTTTCCATCCCCTAGATATTGCAAAAAGGTCTGATGTCATTCAATGCATTAAAATTAGGTAGAGGTTTGACAACAAGTATTCAATTAGAAAAATTAACAAATTGCAAATATCCAATTCATAACTTTTAAACTAGAAGGATTTATTCAGAAATCTTCTGAAACTATAGGAACCTTGATTACTAAAAAGAATAATGATAAATACTTATTATTATAAAATTTTAAATAAAAAATACATGTATGCTCTTCCCATTATTTTATTTAGTTATTATTTATACAAATGTATGTTTTAGATAATTAATATCCTTTAAACAAAAATAATATGCACGTTGAATTATTACAAATTTCCTCCATTATATTTATGTCTAATAAAAGTTTCTCATTTTAAGTTTTAATTTTATAATTGAGATTTTATTGTTTACTATTAAAATGTTTGCTTTCTTTTTTTAAATTGTACATTTAGATTCACGGATAGTTTAAGTACCATATTAAAATCCAATAATAATATGATCACATATTTAAGCTTTTAAATAAATAATGTTATTTTATATTTAATAATTCAACTTACAATAAATTGAGTGATTATGTTAGTCCATAACATCATTCCTACACTATTAGTTATTATAAAACTAAATCCAAAATAGTTTGTATAAGTATATCACATTAATATAGTAATATTAATTTTAGCTCCAGAGGTTGGAACTATCATAGTTGTCCGTGTCCAATTAGCTATTATAGTCATAAGTGTAGGAGGTTGAAAGCGATTATGTAATAATAATAATAATAATTATTATTATTATTATAATAATAATAATAATAATAATAATAATAATAATAATAATAATAATAATAATAATAATAATAGTAATAACAGAGAGAGAGGCCTACCAACTATATATTAACTTTTGTTTGGTAGTTACATACAAGAAATGGTTTCCAAAACACACATAGATGCCTACAAAAACCAACCACAAGATATATAAGGATAAAAATAAATTATTGTTTGTTTTTAACATCACTATTTTTATAATTTTTATTTAATATATATATATGTTAACATTTGAGTATGAAATATAATCTTGGAAGGTTGAATAGCATGTTGTTATACAATGAGTTCGTAAAGAGTTTTAAGTCCTATTTGGAGGTTAAGTTTGTGTTAGGGCAGCCTTTGTCTCCTTTGTTCTCATTGTGTGCATGAGATGGGGTTAAACAATCCAGATAACAATATTCATGTTGAAATATCAGCATTTAATTTATACGAAAACTATAGATTACTATTCATACATACATTTTTATAAAACCTAAAATCTTTGATACTAGGTAAGGGAAATTTTAAATATTTGTTATATACATTTCATTCTTTACCTATGCGCTTTTCTTTTTCTACATCTTTTCTAAGTTCCTCTATTAAAATGAGAAATGATTTAAATTCTATTTTGGAAAAATAAATCAATTCTAAGGATATCAGTCAACAAGTTGATGATTGGGTAATGCCAAAATCCCAAACAAAATACTTTACAAATCAAATCACTCCATTTTCAACAAGTTTGACTTTGTAGTTAGAATTATTGAAAGGGTTATATGTTTAGATTCAAAAGAAGAACAATTCACTCTTCTTTCAATTACATCTATTAAGAATCACAAATTAACAAATAATTTTATGCATATAGGATGCATACAAATAGCTGCAAAAGTCATGCATAAAAAAGGTTTAAATAACTTGATTGTTTTATGTCTTAGGGATGGTATCTACAAAGAGTTTCATGAACTCATCTAGGAGTAGTAAAAACTAGTCTTTCTAGAGCACCAATTTATTTCAATTGTGTCCCTAATAACCCAATTTGCCTTAGGACGCAACATCATAAGGATTCACTCCTTCTCAATCTTAAACTTCATGGTTATAACATGAAAAAAAGAGCAATATCTATAGTGATTATCTATAGGGTCCATTACAAACTTTATAATTCCAATTCTTCCAGACCTCTAAACCAGCAAGTAAGAATGGAGAAACCACATGCTTTCTTACAATCATGACAAAAGTAAATCTTTCTGTCGCTATAGAAGTTCCATGTGATATCATAGAATATCCAAAAAAAAATGGGATCTAGATAAGGCAGCAAAACCCCATGAAATCCAAACACATCCAATCTCCAGAATAAACCAACATGCTTTTGGTTGTGTCAATATCTCTTTTGATAGAAGTAAATTTAAGTTAGAACTACCAAAATCTATAGAGCAAGAATTGTCTAAGGAAGATTCTTCCACAAAACCCACCAATCCAATTACATGAAAAAGCATTGAGCTAGCTAGGCAGTCTTGCTCATCAATCACCTCAACCATGTCAACAATTCATCTCCAAGATATAATGAATAACTATAACATTTTAAGGCCAATTTATACTCAAAACAATCAAAAAGGAAAAGAAAAAGCTGGAGAATAATGATTGATCGATGAAGAATCCATCCAATCTCCATCTTACTCTCAAATATGTGATGAAGACCCAACCCAAATGATTTATGACCAAAATGTTTTTGAAATGGTTTTTCAAATTGATAAAGAGTCTTTAAGGAAAGAATTCCATTCAAAAGAATTCACTCCTCAAAGAAGTTAGGTTTTTTTTAACTACAAAGAAGATTTAATGACAAATATTTAAAATTTTTATTATGATTTTATAAACAAATATTCCTTTGCTTGACTGGTTTGAAGCTTATGCTGAAGCAGAGCAAACAGATCATCATTTTAATTTAGTAAGTATTAGTTATAGGACTACTCAAACACGGATAACCCCCATAAGAAAGAAGATTATTTCTGAGCTATTGCCTCAGAAAACCTTTCAAATAGAAACCACCAACCTTAAAAATACAATCCTAGTAGCACCTTTCAAAGTAATAGATACTACTAAAACCATTACATCTAAGGATATACAGTCATTGATCGAACAAAATACCTTTACCAATATGTATCTCCAAAATCTAGCACAACAACTTCTAAATGATGTACCTATCCAAATAGAAGAAACCTCATCAAACAAAAAAATAGAGAAACCTTTGTTCCAAGAAAAAAAAAAGAGTTAATTTTTCCTCAAAAATATAATCTAATTAAAAAAATAGAAATTAGAAGGATAAATTAGATAATAGAACAAATAAACAAAAATTAGCTAGTCAAATGAACATTCTTGAGACTCTTCTGTCAGAAGATAAAGATTCAGTTTCTAGTTCAAAAAAATTCCAAGCTTTAGATAAAGCCTCTAAAATATTTTTTGAGGAAGAAGAACCAAAAATAGAAGTGATTAAAAGAGAAGCCAATTAGAGAACTCCTCAAAAGCTTTATTACCTTAAAGTTGGCCTTCCAAACCAAATCATAAAAGAAAAGCCTCAAATTATCCAAAATTCCTATAATGGAAATCGCATTTATGAGTGGAATATAAATGATAAATTAGATAACCAAATCCTCATTACCCTTCAACAAAAAACCATGGTTAGTACTACCCACCAGACTTCCCATGGATGTGATGGCTCAATAGTTGTTCATATCCTAGTTGCTAGGTTTATTGGCTAACTTAAAGGATTGCGGGATGAACATTTCACTAAAAGTGAAAAATCCCAAATCCTAGAATCTGTCAAGACTAGTTCATAAAGATCAATGATAGTACATTATAAAGAACAAGCTATTCCTAATTCTATAAATACCTTGATCTATATGATCACTAAACATGTCATAGGAGACCTAAGCTTATGGAAAGACAAATCTACAAAACTACTCTCAAATCTTAAGTCTAAAATCTTATCTGATTTTAAGTGGTATAAGGGAAAATTTTTTAAGCAGGATCTACTCTTAATTAGATAATAGCCAACCTTTCTAGAATGAAAAATTCCTTATACGTCTTCCTAGATCCTCAAGTGATAACATTAGAGAGAAAATTAGGAACTAATTCAATGGTACAATTCCTTCTGAGTAGCTTACTTATGGACAACATACATGCCCAAAAAGTAGCTCCTAAAATTTGTCAAGATGAAAAAATCCAAAGAAAAGGTTTAAAATAGGAAAGAGTTAGGTTCCTTAAATGAGTAATTTGCTTTTACTTATCCAAAATCCTTCAAACCAAAACATAATTCTAGAGTCAAGCAAGCTAATCTAGCAAACTTATTAGACCTGTCTATTTTAGGTGTAATAAACTAGGTCATATAGCAAAATATTGTAGATTAAATAAAAAACTAAAAACACCTTTGAACTTGATGAAGGTACTCTTAACCAAATCATCAACTTACTCATTGAAGAATCTTCCAAAACAAATGAGTTCTCAACAAAAGATGATCAAGTTCAAGAAACAAAATGATAATCTTTATTCATTATTAAAATTGCTTTTCTTAGTTGATTTGTAAGTTCAAGGAAAACTTAGTGTTGTAATGATACTCCCCTATTAAATATGATTGCTCTCCTACTAATATATATTTTGAAAGTGAGTTCTAATTATACAATAATTGTAGTATTTTGAATATTAACATATCCTAATCTTCAAGACTTGTAAACTAAGAATACAAATGATCGAAGTCAGGGCTCCTAAGAGCACTCCAATAGTCAAGTTAGTGACCTTGTAAGAGAATGTAAAAGGAAAATGACAGTCTAGCCCTTTCAAAAGTGCATATCTTAATTTATATGGATGAGTGGTGCATAATCTAGTGTTTCAAGGGTTAGACCTATTTAGCTATTTTTTGGGCTAGCCCACAAGCCATAGCCCAAGACTTGTTCATTTTTTAGTTATGTCATTTTACCACTTCCTCCTTGGCTGGTACAACAATTGGCTTACTTGAAAACTCTTCATCTTTTTTGGCTAGCTAATCTTTGCCCACTGTAGACATTGATTCTAGCCATGTAACTAGAATCGTGAGAGTTCTTGATAGTTTGAATATCAATAGTCTCATGTTTAGGGTTTGTAATGGTTTAACTCTATTCTTGCAACTAAAATTCTAAATTTTGAATATACCATCTATTCGAGGCCTAGAATAGTATTAAGAAGTCACTCGAGTTTAACCTAATATCAAAGGGATTGTTTAACCTAAGCTACAAGAGCCACTCGAGCTAGATTTAATTTTGAGGTCACTTAACCTAAACTTGATACTAAAGGATCTGCTTAGGCTAGTTTAACTATTGAGGTCACTCGACCTGAGCTTGATATTGAAGGAGTTGCTCAAGCCAATTTTACTATCAAGGTCACTCAACATATACTTCATAATGAAGGAGTCACTTGAGCCTTACTTGCCAAGGGGACTGCTTGATCATTCACATATTAAGTGACTACTCATCTTTGCATATTGAATAGATTGTTTAATCTTTGAAGTGCTGAAGGATATGTTTGCCCTTTATATGTTATCGAGAGGACTTTTTGACCTTGATTTAATGTTGAAGGATCTACTTAGGCTTTATATGTTACCGAGGGGATTGTTCAATCCTGATTAATGCCAAGGGATCTGCTGAGACTTATCTTCATGCTGAGGGATCTAGTTAGTCTTGTCATGATGTAAGGATCTTCTCAGGCTTATCTTCATGTTGAAGGATCTGTTTGATCTTGTCTTCATACCAAGGGATCTACTTGGACTTATCTTCAAGTCGAGGGACTTGCTAGGTCTTGTCTTTGTGCCTGGGGATCTACTCAATCTTGTTTTCATGCCAAGGGATCTACTTGATCTTGTATTTGAGCTCATGGCTCAATCTTTCTAATTTTTTATTACTTTTTTTTCTATTTTGACTTCTTCCTTCAATTGATCAGACACATAATTTATCTTCTTGAATCTTCTAACATTGTTCAAGCCAATCAATTATGGCCATGAAATTCTACATAGTGAATAGAGCTAATTATGCATGATGATGGACTCACCAAGCACACTCCAATGTTTAAATTAGTCATCACTCAAGAGGAACATAAATTAGTGTATATCAAACAGTAAGGAATGGTACCTATTATGTTTTTATTGGTGGGTCCTTTATTTTTTGGATGACTTTTAGCCAATTGATTGACCTCCACATGTACTTGCTTTTTGGCAGGTCACTTTCTTATGAGTTGGAAAATTAATCATTTTCCAAGCTTTTGGGTTGGTCGAAATTTTCAGAGATAAGCATTGAGCTTTACATATTTTTTTATTCCCTCACATATAAAAATAACAATAAATTAGTACAAAATTGTGTGAACATGTCTTGTACTAATTTCTAGTAATAAATTGTAACAAAAAGTATGATATAATTCTTTAAGCAATAGCCTAATTTCGCTAAAATAATCTTTAAGATGAGTCTCTTACTCTCTCCTTTTAATAATAAGCATGCCATATAAAGATAAGCAAGCTTACAAGATAAATAATCTCAAGGTATTCAGCATGAGATGCAATTATTGTGGCATAGGGTTGATATCCTAATATATTCCTTTACAAGCTAAAGTTTGAATAATTAAAAAGCTCATTCAAGTTTAGGATATAATAAACCTAAACATGACCAATAATTGCCTTTGAACAAAGATGTAGTGTAAAACCACTAAGCATCCAGACTTCGCACAGTCCTACCTTAAATTAAATATCATAATAAGATCTCAAAAACTATGTACAATTGTTATAACTTGCAATCAAATTTGTGACAATATGCATACTTATAGTTATTTTCATAATTATAGCTTATTATATGAATAAGCATCACGTCATATATGCATGCATTAGTCAACACCAAAACCATGCATACCTGACATTTATAATTGCTCTAACAAGGCTAGCACTTTACAATCAACACAAGCTTTTTAATTAAACTAGAATTATGTTCCAACAATCCAAAAGTTTCCAACTACCCTCATTTTTATAAGCTAATTATTGCTTTATAATCAAATCAACAATTGACAAAGATGGTGTTATATCCGCAAACAGGATTTTGATAATTAGGATGGGCATAGCAATGTTATGGTCCCTAGATGGGCCATCAACTTGTATCATAGTACTAGAAGTGTAAGGATTGTATGGGTACTATGCATATCCACTACTAGGTGTTTAATATAGATATGGCATACTTTTATTTTCAACACCCATGGACTAGATTTCTAGACCACCTACACCAAACATCCTATGGTGGCCTTTCTATCTAGCAAATCTCGATTGACCTCTACTATTTAAAAGATTACTATGAATGAGAAAGCCTATTGAATCTGGGTAGATTCTCAAGCGCATTCTACCAAGCATTAGACATTCCATTTTCATAGACTATACAGCTTGTAAGTCCCAAACAGGTAATATAAAACGTGGTAAACAATTTATATAGCGGAATAAACTTTGATCTTGCCCTTTTCCCGTTGAGGAATTGCATACACCTTTTAGATTATTGATTGAAGTGATTTAACTGATATCTTTTAGAGCAAATAGATGCAATAATTCAAAAACGCAGAAACCAGAATTCAAAATTGCAGAATATAGAATTATGCAGAAAAATAAAAGATAGAGATCAAGAATTTTTAAAGTGATTTAACTTGAATCGAAACGCGATTCAAGTCTACCCCACTTGATCTTTACAACCGAAAGATCTCTTGAATTAATCAAAAACTTTCAGGGTTTAACAGGCACCTGAATTGCCAGTTTTACA
>JANHAO010026135.1:0-11169 GCA_026873985.1 Saraca asoca | reverse complement strand
CCGAATGGCTGCTGCTACTTTCAACAAAAGAAGCAGCAGCCTTCTTTTTGTCAAAAAATGGCAGCTTCTAGTAGCAGCTTTCCTTAACATAGATCATCACAGTTATCCAATAAATTAAAAATAATTATTCTATTAGTTAGATTTGAAATGATCATATTATCTCTCCTTGTATTATAAATAATCAAATATGATCACAATATTTAGATTGCGAATACTTATTTTCTTTTCATAGCAATGTACACTAACTTAAATTTCGAAAGATGACCTAAGCCTTCTTGCAAGAAGTTCCAATCATCTTATTTAGTAATCACAGATGGAATATTCACCAGATAGTTTCTTTTGAAGACATCTCCACAGATAAAATAAAAATATCTTTACTTTTATCTTTATTTAATATATAATATTTTGGAACTTCAATCCTCTAGAATAATACAAGATATATTTTAAAAGATAAAATATATAATAATTATAATAATTATTGAGAAAATTAATGATTCAGATAACAATAAATTAAAAAATTATTTTTAAACTTATAATTAGTTATATTATTATTTTTTCATTAACTATATTAAAATATATTTTTGCACTTCACTAGGAGAAAATCCTTTGTTGTATAGCACACCATCAACAATTTTAAAGTTGACTTCATAAATTTCCGGTGGCCATGTTTCATATTTCTGCCATTTGGCTTGATCGAGCCAACCAAAAGCCGTACAATAGCTAATTCAATTTCTTGTCTTTTTCTCATTTGAAACCAAATTTAAAACACAACGTTCCTCGAATTCCACAGCATTCCACCCCCGATGGAATTATTTACGGATTCATATCGATATTGGATTCTGTTCAATTTGCTGATTTGACCTTGTAGCCTACAAACTGCCAAATGGCTCAGTTTAACAACCAATCTCTTTGGTGTCTTTGACCTTTTCTTTGATATGATCGAAACAAATCCAATTCATTTTAAATTAAATTTATTAATAAGGTTATAAAATTATTTATGGATTTAATATTGAATGACTTGAATTATAGTGCTATTGTAGTTTGAGATGAGGGACAGAATAATTCTTCGAAAAATTGAGTCTAATTAAGAGGTTGGGTGATTTTATGATTTCATTTTAAATAATTAAAATTTTATTTTAAATGATAAATTACATTCATTTCTTCTAAAATTTATTTTAATTACTTTTTGTTTTTATTTTTTTTTAGAAATATATATTTATTTATCTTTTTTTATGATAGGGAAGTTGATTATAAATTTAAAAGATAAAAATAAGAAAAATAAGTATATATTTTTAAAATAATAAAAAGCAAGTGTAATTAAATTAAATTTCAAAGAATATCAGCATAATCTATCCTACTTTAAATATGAAAATAATTAAGTGATCCTATAATAAAAAATATGAAATATTTTAAATGCTAAATTACTTTGTTGTTTTATATAATTTCATTCTATTTCTAATTAGGTTTTTATATTTTAAAAGTTTTAAATTTAAATCATTATACTTATTTTTTTATTTCTAATTTAATACCTCTTATCATTTTCCTATTGAATTTTGTTAGTAATTAATCCATATAGGCAATTATCTATAAGTAGTTTATAGAGTAAGAGATAAATGATACATTTTTTTTTAAAAATAAAATAATTTCATAAAATATCATAATTTTCTCTAAATTACTTGTCCCTTAAATACAAATAAAAATTATATGAAAGTTTTATCCCAACAATCATTAAAGTATTGTCTATATGTAACAATTGTTAACAGAATTTAATAAGAAAAAATAAAAAGAAGTGTCCAATCAAAAATAAAAAATAAATATAAAGACTCAGTTAAAAATTTTTAAATTATAAGAATTTAATTAGAAATTGAATAAAATTATAAGAAAAAAGTGAGTAATTTGAACAGTTTTAGAAATTCCAATTCTTCCCAAAATTACTACTTTCTTTGTGTGACAATTTAATATTTTAACATTTTTAAGGGATAAGATGAAATTTTCTTACATCGGGATTCATGGCTTGCGTTGACATCTACAAAGAATTTGGACTACTCTGTCTCAGAATTACCAAAAAAATGAAGATAATTGAAATCCAATTATATCAAAACATATTGTGAATTTTCAGCTGACCTCCCGGCAAAGTAACTACACCAAAGAAATTTCAGGTACTTGATGGTTTAGAACTTGAATTTATATTATATCAACCGGTTATATTGTTATAAATATCTACGTCAACAACGCAAAATATTTTTTTAATTTTTATTTTTTTGTATATGCATTATTTTATTATATTTAAAAAATAAGTTTAAATTTGATTTATTATCAATGTAAGATATTTTATATTATCATTAAATAAAAAGATAATAAAGCATTAAAAAAAGAATAATTCAAACTTTTCATCCATAATAAAAGAATTTTAATAATTTTTTAGTAATGTTTATAATAAATTAAATTTAAGTCCTTGAAAAATAAAACATTTGATAATATTTTCAGTATCGTTCATGTAAATATGATGGTGACTCCAGCATGAGTGCATAAATATAAATGGTTGAATTATTCTATTATTTTCTATAATTTTATTTTATTTTTAATTAGATTCTTATAGTGTAAAAAGTTCCAAGCTAAATATTTATAGTTATTTTTTATTTCTAATTAAACCTTTTTTGTCATTTCTTTATTAAATTTTATTAATAATTAACATACATAAATAATACTTATTTGATGTGATTCAATGATTATTGATATAAAATTTTTATATAATTTTTATTTGTATTTAAGTGATAATTAATTTAAAAAAATTAGAATAATTTATAAAATTATTTTATTTTTTAAAGAAAACAATAGATCACTTACTTCTCATTTTATCAATTATTAATAGATTATGATTTATGTGAATAAATTATTAATAAAAATTAAAAAATAACAAAAAATAATCTAATTAAAAATAAATATAAATATAATTTAGTATTTTTAAATTATAAAATTTAATTAAAAATAAAATAAAATTATAAAGATAGAAAAGTAATTTAATCAATATATCATCGTCGAACTTTAGGTAGTCCACTCCCTGTTCCCCAATCCCCGTTACCGTACTCCTAGTTTCGAGAACAAAAAGTCGTAGTCGGCAGCGTACAAGTTACGTGAAAGTACCATGTATTAAAATATAAATATTTATCATACAAACAGACAAAAAAGAGTCCATAGTTTTTTTTTCAAAAAGCCGTCTCTTCACTAACACAAAAAGTAGGTGGCACCTTCCAAGGTGCGCATTTTAACCCAAGTCACCGCAGTGCACTTGCTCATAATCTTTCCCACAAATGTCATAGATCTGATCGGATATGTAAGACGACAGAGAAAGCACGGAAGAATTCAAATGATGATAGTCATAAACACTTTTCTGAAACTTAAATCAGTATGTATTATTATGTTTAATATAAAAAATTGACATAAGTCTTAAATATGTGTATTTAAAGATTTTATATAAGTTTAATATGAGACCGATTGACCAATTAAAAAAGATAACATGTTAACTTTTTAGTAATCAGAAAATTTTAGAAATATAATTATTATCAATCTTTTGACAGTTAATGAAAATTGTAGACCATTGTCAAGATTAATCCTGTACTGCCATGTAACTGTTAATAACCGTAGACTCACATTGATGCTTATAATTCATCTTGCTTATTTATTTGATCATGTACAATACCTCAAAGTTCAGTACTTAACTTGGGTTCAGTGTTTGTTCGACTTGCTTGATTGCCCAATTCATGCTTTTTATGTAATCAATAACTCATTATTTGTCATATTATTTTTTTATACTTATGGTTTTATATAAAAAATAATTATGATACAATTTCAATGAGAATTATCTAATTTATTTTAAAATAAACAGATGAATTTAATTAAAAATTTAGGCTATGCATATATTTGAATTATTTTTTGAGATTTTCTTGCACACATACTTAAAAAAATGTGAATCCATTCAAGACTAGCAAGTTTTGTTAAACATATATGTATATACACACTTTTTGCAACATTTTCATATCAATTTGCAAAATTTATCTAATTGATAGAATTATAATTTTTATGTATTTTTAACATATAAAATTACCTAAAAATTAATATTTTATAAAAATTACAAATAATATTATGATAAGTTAAAAAATCATTTTTATAATTTTAACATTCACTCTATTACACTGTTAAAATATTAAATTATCAAAATATAATAAGAGGTAACAATGAAATTTTAGTGCTAACTAGAAATATTTTTCATTTTTTCCTCTGTCCTTTTTCCTATTAATAGACCTCTCCTTCCAAAGCATCTGACTAGCTTTTATAGTTTCATTCACTCAGTCTTCTTCTAATTTCAACAGCATAGTGTCTGCAGAATAGGCCTCGTCTGTCGGGTCTTTGAAGAAAGTATGGAAGAATCTGTAAAGCTCAGGAGGGATAGCACCATCAAACTAGATAAATAGTGCTCTTGGCGCTATCTATCCTGAGTTTGACGGCTTCTTTCTACTGTCTGCTGTATATCTTCTCCTCAGCATCCAAAGATCGACTTTTGGATTTGGAAACTTGGCATCTCACTGTAAAACTTTTTCCCTTATTTTTGCCCCTTTCCAGATTCTTCTGAAGCATCAATTAAAGTGCATAAGATGGCAAGAGAATTCTACTTGGAAGCTAGGCATGCGGTTCCCATATGTAATCAAAATCCTTAAGGTAATAGTTTCTTTTCAATTTTCATGATTAGCACTTGCGGCTTGAGAATTTTGCTTTGATTCTTTGACTGTTCCCATTCCTTTTTAACAGTTTTGAGTTTCTTAAGGTTGTTGCTTTGGTTCATTTCTTCTATTTCTTTAGAATGTAGATTCGATCCCTTCTTTCACAGAAACACACACACGAAACACTCATGGAAAGAAAACCTCGTAACGTGATTTACATGCTCTAAATTATGATGATTTTGTATATCCTCTATCATTTTGGAGTTTGCAGTTGACTCTCGGACCTGAGTTATATGTATTTTGGAGTTGGCGTTTGCAGCTTGAGGCTGAGGTCATATGTACGTGTAGCTCTGTTCCTCTGTGTCCGGGAAAGTCCAAGCGAACAATCTTCAAGCCTCCAACTGATTGTAATCTAGAAGATTTATCTTTAAAAAAAAAAATATCTCCCACTTGATTTGATTGTTTTTTTAGTATTTTAAATATGTTCTCTAGATATAAGAGTATATTTGATTATTTGATATTTATTGTAACAATAATTTTTTTTAAGTTCAACTTCTATCAATTATAAATATTCAACATTATCAATGAGAAAATCAATGCAATTTTTAATTTTACTTTGTAATCTCTTTATAGTATCAAAGAGCTCTTGATACTTAAATAAGTTTAATCCTTTACTTTTAAATGTGGTTGCTGAATTTTAAACTGGCTTCCTATTTCTATTATCCCTTCTACCATAACTGAACCAAAGAAACTTACTATCAATAAATCAAATCTCAGTTAAAACTTACACAAGACAAATATCCACGATGAAGAACTACATTGATAATTTTGAATATTTATAATTGATACAAGTTGAACTTGATGGAATCTTATTGTTACAATAAATATTAAAACAATCAGATATATTCTTATATTTAGATAATTTACTTATTTAAAATATTAAAAAAAATCAAATTAAATAAAGGACAAGTTTTTTGAAAATAAGTCTTTTGAATTACAATCAGTTGAAGGGTGACAGATTGTTTGGACTCTCCCTGTAATTTTTACATTTTCATCTGAAAGTATTCTTTCTATTGAAAACTTTCAGATGAAAATGGAGCATAATGGTTACAAATTGCCGTCTTATTTGTGATTGCGGTTGTGTTGGGAAATGCAACCATTTTAATTACATATAAATAAAAAAAATATGATAAATACACTTGTTATAAAAATAAAACTATAATAAATTGCAGATCGATGTTAAGTTTGATACAACTAACGTTCCACGTAATATTGGAATTGTCGATGTCAATTTAAAATCACATGGAGTAGTTCTGCTTTGGAAAAGCTATTGTTTTAGTTTAATCAAATATAGCCACTTTTTTAGACTCTGAGACCCATTTTTTCCCCTCTAACGTGGGTCTTAGTTGTGCTGTTTCCATCTATTTTGGTCAATTTTCCTCTTAATCTTATCTGGGTTCTAGAGTCTAGACCAAACCAAGAAACCATCTTCTTGAGAAGGGTTTACTACAAAGTCTGACAAGGAAATTTCAAAGTCTGATTTCCTTATCAAGTTACTGATACAAAAGATACATGGTCGTTTTTTGCAACTACTGACAGTGGTTTGAATGGTTTCTTCCTTTTTTGTTAATTAATGCAGAAGAAGTATTGATGAGTTAGTTGGATTTTTAATGAATTTGAGAATCCCTTGGGGAACTTTTCTGGCCAAAAGTAAAACCCTAGCTAGTTTGTGTTGGAGAAAGATATTTAGGGTTTTATAATAATATTTGACCGAAACTTTTGCAGGCCTTTTTATCAAAATAATTGGTGGATTAGTTAATGTGGATGTTTACTCGTTTCCAACTTGGCTCTGGTATCTCAGAGACACAGGTCTCGTCGCTTTCTTTTCTGTAATTTACTTTCATCATTTCCATCATTAATTCCTTAGTAAAAGTTGAAGTTTAAGAACAAAAATCTTTGCCGTGCGTACAAATATTGGCCACATGAGAAGGGAGTTTGCTTTTTTCTTTTTCCTCCCACTTTTGGTTAAATTGCTATGTATCTTTTTATACTTTCACTTAATTTTTAATTGAATTTTTATAATTTAAAATCTTATAATTAAATTTTTATATTTGTTTTTATTTTTAATGTAATATTTTTTGTTCTTTTTCTATTCCGTCTTATTAATAATTTAGACATGTAGACATTATTTTTTTTAATATGATACTTGATGTAAAACTTTTATACTATTTACATTTATATTTTAAGTGACAAATAATTTAGAAAAAATTAATACATTAAAGAGTTATTACATTTTTATAAGGAAATGATGGATTATGTGTTTCTTAATTTATAAATGGTCAACAAATTGTTGTTTATATATGTCAATTATTGACAAAATTTAATAAAAAATAATAAGAAATATCCAACAGAAATAAAAAATATATATAAAGATCAAATTCAAAATTTTAAATTATAAACATTAATTAAAAATTAAATAAAATTATAAAGAATAACAAAATAATTTAACACTTTCTTTATAATCTTGGATTTGAACCTAACTGAAAGTATAGAAATATTAAATCAATATGAAATTACTAAATCTGGGGTAAATTAACTTGTTTGGACCGATTCAGAAAAGAGATTATTAGTAAAACTCAACTTTACTCACATATCAAGAAAAAAAAAAAGAGCCTTTGTTGAATAATTGAATCTTCTAATTTATTGGTTCTTGCGCCTATATCTTTAAATTTTAAAAAATTATAAGTGATTTTTCAATTTTTATCAAAATTTATTAGATAATCTTTCTTCTTCCAATACAATAGAAAGAAACTCCTATTCTCCCATTTCAAGATTTAGGGTTTAGGTCAATGACTCTTTATATAACAGAAAAAATAAAGTGACCCCTCTGTCCTCTCTTTCACTAAATCTTCTCTCTTGCTGTCTTTTTGTTGGTATTCTTTCAACCCATGGAAAAATTTAGTATTAAGGTAGTGATGAAAAATTCATCTTTATTTTTTTGACGTAAACTTTGCACATCAACTCACAGTGGGGTCCACTTATAATTATGAGAGGTTGTGAATAATGAGTATATGTAGTATTTCTCATTTAAAATTTAACTTTTTGTGTATTTTGATAAATAAAAAAATTATCTTCTAAATATAATATCCAAATTAACCATAATTAAAAAACCCTTACCAAACTAAGTTCTGAACGAGGAAGATACTAATTTTGAACTAAAAAATCAGCGATCCCCACAGCATACTTCTCTTTTGTTTTTTCCGGGTGTTGTGCTTCCAAGGAAATCATCAGGTTGGCCATTATATGCGGTTGGGACGCATGTAATATGAGGCTCTGTCTTAAAATTTGAGAAGTTTGTATTGACCTAGGGTTACCAGTATATCTTTGTTGTACGGCGACAAAGAGATCAATTCGGGAACCCAAAAAGAAAAAGAAAAAAAGATCTAGTTGTAATGTAGTATGCAAATCTTATGGTATATTATAGTTTTAAATTGTAATTATAATTCTACAATAAAAATATAATCATATTGATGTAAAATTCTAGAATATTATAATTACTTATATCAAGACTAATGTTTTAAAAATTGAATTAGACAATCAATAAAAAAAATCATCAGATCATAATTTAATTAATCTAACTAGTTAAATCAATGATTAAATCAAATAATATCATAAATATATATTTATATAAATTTATTAAAAAATTAAATAATGTTATAAATATGAACTTATATTTTATATAAAAAGTAAAAAGATTAAGTAAATTAATGACTTTTTAATCAATTAAGTATTAAATTTTTTATTTTATTAATTTTTGATTACATATCAGCTTATTAAACCAATTCAACAAAAAAAAAAAGAAATTTTAAAAAATCTGACCAATTTTTATTGATTTACATCAATAGACTAGTTCAAATTGATTTAACTACTAAAATAACTTTTTAAATCAACTCTAATTGAACAGTACAAAGATTAATGATTAAATTGATAGGATGGTCCCATCCGATCAGTTTTCAAAATAATAATTGAGAGTTACAATGTTATGTGAAATATTGCAATGACAAGTTGCAATTTAAAATCATATTGTTTTTTTTTTCTCTTTTTACAATTTGCAAAACTAGCTCTTAATTTTAATTTCATTTTAAAATCAAAATCCTTAACTTATACATCTTTTTTGTGAAACAGGTTCTCCAAATTATATATCTTGTACATTGACGATAAAGGTTTGACCATTATATTACCTAAAATCGTTACCGTTAAACCACACGGTGATGAATTTCAAACATATATCTATCACACAACACGATAATAGATCTTCATACGTATACTCATTTGGACGGTGAGGATTATGTCCTTATTATTTTAGAGGAATGAAGTCAGCGTTTGTGTTTTTGGGGTCAAATATACAAAAATATTATTACAATCATTTAAATAATGATCAATTTAAAAATAATAATACTCGTGAAAAATTATACATTAAAGTTCCAAAGTTAATAGTACAGAATGAACAGGACAAGAAATAGATTAAAATAATTGGATACCATAAACTCATACTTAAAAAGAAAAACTAATAAAATAATGCCCAAAACATCTTTCTTAAGTAAATAAGAAAGAAGACACAAAATATACATTTACAAATAGTATGTTTATCTATCCATTAAAAAAATAAATTGTATGCAAAAGTGTGATGCCAGCTCAAAATGGAAAAAAAAAAATCAAATACAAGAATAAGCATTTGATTGGAAGATTTTAAGGAGTTGGTAACGGAATAAAAAAAAATTTAAAAATATTTGATTTAACTTGTAAAAATGAAAAAGGAATAAAATTAAATAATGAGTAGTAATGATAATGGTAATAGTTATTTTTAAATTTGTTTGATTTAGTGAGAGAATGAAATCACATTATTTATGATTTCTTTTTTTGTTATTTGATTGGTTAGTAGTCAATAGTGATCGATAATAATCAATAGCGATAAATGGTGATAGACAATGGTCAATGATAGTAGTTAATGGTGGATGGTGGCTAATGGTGATCAACAACGAGATGCAATGATAGGTGGTGGTCAATGGTGAAAGATAGTGGTGAATGGTAGTTAAAAGTGGAAGGTAGTGGTAAGCGGTGGTCGATGTTGGTGGTGCTGGTGGACAATGGTCAATAGCAGAAGGTGGGTGGTGGGTAGTGGTCAATGGTGAAAGGTGGTGGTGAGTGGTGGTGGGTGATGGTCAACGATAACACATAATAGTGAGCTGTGGTCAATGATGATAATGGTGATACGATAGAAGATAGTGGTGAGCAATGATCATTAGTAGTAATGGTGCCAAAAGATGGTCAAAGGTGGAAAGTGGTGATGGGTAGTAGTCAATGACGGAAGGTGGTGGAGGGTCAAAGGCAGTGGTCAATGGTGGAAGGTAGTGGTGAGCAGTAGTCAGTGGTGGTAGTTGTAGTGGGTGGTGGTCAATCGTAGAAGGTGGTGGTGAGCAGTAATCAATGGCGATAGTGGTGGTGGGTAGTGGTTAATGGTAGAAGGTGGTGGTAAGCAGTAATCACTAGTAGTAATGTGGCAAAAGATGGTCTAAGGCAGAAGATGGTGGTGGGCAATAGTCAATGATAGAAGGAAGTAGAGGGTGGTGGGAGGTGGTCAATGGTGAAAGGTGGTGGTAAATAGTAGTCAATAGCAGTAATGGTGATTAATAATAGAAGGTGGTGGTGAATGGTGGTTAATGGCAATAGTGATAGTGGGAAGTGGTCAAAAAAAGGAAGGTGGTGGGTGATGATCAATGATGATAGGTAATGGTAGCCAGTTACTAAAAACAAAAGGTAGGAATAGGTGGTGGTTAAAGGTGATAGTGGTGGCAAGTGGTGGTCAACAGTAAAAGGTAATGATGAGTTGTGGTCAATGGCAATAGTGGTGGCAAGTGGTGGTTAATGGCAGAAGGTGGTGGTGAGAACTGATCAATGGAGGTAGTGGGAGAAGGAGGTGATCAACAACGAAAGGTGATGGTAGGCGATGGTCAATTGCAATAGATGGCGGTGGGTGATGGTCAACAGTGATAGTGGTGGTTGTTAGGTTTCAAGTAGTAAGCACAACAGATTTTTTTAAAAAAAAATTTGAAATCCAGCCAAGGATCCATGTGTAGAATATAAACCAATTGGCCTAGAATGTTACCTTATGCGTTGCATTTATTGCAGAATCACAAACATAGAACAGCAGATCTGTGTCTCTATGGTATCCACACACGAGCAAAACAAAACTTTGTTTATACAAATGGAATTGCCTCACACAACATGCCTCTGCTAGGAAATCATCTCTCTCTATTTTGGAAGCCCTTAATTCTCTTTCTGAAAACGTTTTTTAGGTTGAATGTGGTTGCACACTTAATGACGCCTCACTAATCCCCTTTTATGTCATCTTTATAACTCTAGGGTTTTAGTGAGAAAAGACCTAGGCCCA
>JANHAO010026134.1:0-11179 GCA_026873985.1 Saraca asoca | reverse complement strand
TTCAGAATTAAAACAATGAAAACACTTTAGAAAAGATTAACAAAGATAATTATAAACAAGGACTTATTTACAAAGAATCACTCTTGTACCTCAATAATTTAAGTCTAGGAACATTAAGATAACTCTATTTTCATAGAGTTATTAGTTAGTTGTTTGGAGGTCCATCTAGGTATTGAATACATCCAGATGGTCGCTTAGGTTATTGTTCCCATCATATAACAGGATCGCAAGCACTTTGAGCTTCTGTGGGAGAGGTCGTGTCTCGATCTCCACAGAAAATGGAGAGCTTTCCTTGCCGTGAGGCTGGTGTCATTGAGGTTGCAGATGCTCTTCTAGCCATTTGAGACTGTGGAGGATTTCCTCCATTGTCCGGTTCTATGTCTCAGACTAAGGGGTGGAGCTTTCTGCTTATTGTGAGCCCCCTAGTTGTTAACTATCATGACCTTCATGTGTTTCCTTCTGAGCCTTTTTATGAAGCTATTGGAGCTGCACCATGATCTCCTCCTATCTTTATGTGCTCTGAACCTGGGTTTGTACCAGCACTTTGATGGTTTCAGTTAACTCTTTTACTGTGCTTTTGAGCGCTAGACGGGGCTAGCCGGGCATTTATTCCTCTAGAATTTCAGGAGAAGCAGTAGACTATTGGTGAGCCCCCACAATAGGGGCGTCTGTTGGTTGGAAGGCCGGAGTGGTCAAGCTCCAAATAGTTCTTCCTCTTGCCATTATTAAGCTGCAATGGAGACTTCAGAGAGCAAATGGTCCCTACAGACGGTGCCAAAATGTTGACGTTAGATTTCGGTTCATATGGATGGTCCCAAAATCTGGCCAATGGGAGGAGTTCGAGGATCCAATTACTACCTACGAAGCATGGAAAGAGATGGTCCAAGAGGAAGAAAGAAAGGGAGGCACAGTATTTTTAACGTGGTTTGGCCAAATCCAGGTGGCACCGGACCCTACGTTTATGGCTGAGATTTTATTAATGTGTAGGATTGTTTATACAGAGTTTTGGCTTATAACTTGCCAACTTTTTCCTCTCTTCTAACATTGTAATCCTATTTATAGAGGAAGGAGGAGTTACATGCATTAATTACAAGCTACAATTGTGTTACATCAAGATATAAATGCAAAAGATAGTAAAAGACTATAATTTGACTATTGCAAGATATAGGCCGCTGGGAGGTCCCCTTGCTCAGCTGGAGACTAGCATGTATGTCTGCCGTGCGGGGTTATTTTACTACGTGAGGTGCTCATCGTCCTGAGCAGGGATTCCTAGCTCGGGGTCGTTATGGGAATCACTGTAGCGAGCTTGGTGCTGCTGTAGCGAGGTAACGAACTTGAGCAGGATGGTCGACTACTTGATGAACTGATCTTATGATTACCTTACTACACTGCTGTATGGTAGCGAGTGAAGTGGAGTTTGCTTGGCATCTTTGGCGAGCTGGGCGATCTGGCCTCGGGTCTACCGTGATCTCTCAAGGTCATTTTTCACCTATAACAAAGCATTAGTGCATATCGAGTCTTAGAATGTGCCACATAAGAAGCCTTTAGTGCATATCAAGAAGGGATTTTTTAAAAATAAAGAGAAAGATAACTCCATTTTTTTAATATATGCCTCACTGCATAGTTTTGACAATGTAGGAGGACTATCTCTAAGCTTTATACTCTGGTCCCTAGCCCAAGTTACAATACCCACCACATCACTAAATGCACCTCCCTGGAAGAGCATTCTTAGTAAAAGCTCTAATGCCAAGAGTAAACATACTCTTTCTGGGTTAACATAAAGACTTTTCTCCTAACTCCTAAGGGTTCTAATGGATCATCTCATATACATGAAGATAAAAATGTAAGGATAGCAACCACATACTTTTCTACTCGTACTAGACAAACAATCAATGCTAAGCAGACACAAATACCCCCAAAATATGAAAAAATTAGAAAAATAATCTACAAGTATATTTGCTTTCAAATTCATAGCATGAGGCCTCCTCTTTATGCTTGATTTTTATTCCAAGTTTCATCCAAAACTGAGCATGTTTGCTTGTTGAATTAGTTCACAAGGCCAACATGTGACACATGATAACTTTGTGAACAATTTGGGGCCTTGTTAGGTACTTAATTAGAGCTTGTTGGCATTAGTCTAGTGATTTTATGAGTGTGTTGGCATGATTTCTTCCCCTACACATTATAAACTATGTAATGAGACTTATATCAATAAAAAAAAGTTATCCATCTCCATATTCAATTGCCTCTTGCTTGTTCCGCATTAGAGGCTACTTATGTAGGGCATTATTGAGGCCCGATTGTGTGTTCCCTTTGGTTTATTTTCTTATGTTGCCTTCAAACATGTTGTGCATAGGATTTCATTATATGAGCAATCAAAATCCACATTGCTCCATTATCTATCAAAGTGTGAACATGTTGGCCAAGAGTGGCAAGCATAAGCATCGCATAATACAACTAGAAAGATACAAGACCATGATAGTTGTGTCAAAGCCCAGTTACTAGAAAGCAGACTAAGTGGGCACATGAATATGACTTTATACCTAGTAGTAGTGCAGCTACATGCCTAAGGCTTCACCAAGCACTCAAATGGGTACATAAATAGGAAACATAGGCAACAAGTAGCCAACATGGATAGGAAAAAGTTCTTATCATGCCAAGGTTAATGACTTGAATGGATGCAGCTTGTCCATGCATATATGGGTTGGAAAAGGACCAAACATTCCTCATACTCATGGAGAAATGCTATCAAGGACTTGACTAGAAGGTGCAAAAGGTTAAAGTGGATCTTAGCCAAAGGTGTAAGAATGCTACAATTGAGGATTAGGGCTTCGGGTACAGGAGTGCACATAAGCTGATGGGCTTGTTATGTAGCATGGGATGTTAGTTATGTGCTCATTCATAGTTTCAAGGAATGCAAACCATCCAGGGGGATGAGAAAATAGACAACCTATTTAATGGGAGGAGCCTTGTTCTTGTCAAAAGTTTAGCTAGGTTTAAAGGAACAAGATAACAATGCTGAAGCCAAAAGGCAAAACCTTGGTTGTGCCAGAGTGCCTAGCCACAACCAGAGGGTAGACACATCCAAAGGGATGCATTGAGCAGATGAATCTATTGGGAGTAGTCCAAGATTATGTTGAAAGGCATGATCACTTTTGAATTGAAGTAATCTAGAGGGATCATTTCAAGATGTTAGGAAGCTAGTGTCTTGTAGTCACATGATGGACTTTGCAGCAATGACCATATGGCTCACATCTACTAATGCATAAGCATGTGATGCTCAAGCTAGGGTGATAGACTTCTCTATGTTCAAACTCTATCAAGAAATAGTAGGGGAGCCATCAAGCGATGCACTTAAAGTAGGTTATAATGGTCTAGACATCAAAGGATGTTCCTTGAGAGCTGTCAGTGGACACTAATCATCACAAAAGTGGCTATGGGTTCAAGATACAAGAGTGTATCAACTCTGGGGTGCTATCACTAGAGAATGCAAACCTAGAAAGGGTCATAAGGACCATGGTGCTAGAGAGCATCAAGTTTGAAAGGGTTGTAATGGACAAAATGCCAAGAAGGTATCAGTTCAAGAAGGGTTAGATGATCTAATTAAGTGACACATAAAGTGTGAAGGATTACTACATGTAACACAAGCAAACTTACAAGCAAGATATGGAACTTGTGTTACACAAGCTATGATTTTACATCCCATATTCGTGTTATGGCACATTAGATGTAGAGCATCTTTGATATTAGACTCCTCCAATACCAATCATGTGCACAAGCTATAAAGGTACCAACACGAGAGCTATAAATGTAGCATTTACAAGCTATAGAGGCAATGAACACATACTTGTTATGGAGGCAAAAAATGTTAAATCTACAAAGGAAGCTCACTAAGTCTATGGAGGAAGAACATTTTTGATGGTGCAAGCTCCAGAGGGCAAGCTTAGAGGAACCGACGGTGGAGCTGATAAGCAACAAATTGAAGACTGTCCTATTGCTGTGTTAGGTTGATTGTGTCATCCTTTCCAATGTCCTCAAGTGGTGGTTTTTCAAAAGGACAAACTAGAAGCAGTTAAGGGAGAAGCATCATAGAGTAAGATAAAAATGTCATGAAAAGTTTGAGGGAGTAGCTCCAGTGGAATAGGTTTAGAACATTCATGGAAGCTATGTTACATTGAGACATCAATGTGGGCATTGATGTTTTTAAATGGGGGAGACTGCCACAAGTTGCCCTTTTTTGAAGACTTTTCTTCTTCTTGTTCTAGGCTTCCTTTCTCAAGTTCCCGAGCCTTCTCTATATTTCCAATGATTCTCGTTGTTTCTCTTGCATCTTGCGAATTACCTTTCTCTAGGTATGTCCTCTCTTTTAATCCTCTTTTTATTTAGCTCTTTCAAGGATCTCTATGAAAAACTTCATGCTTATAGCTTTCTTGCTTTTGCTTGGCCTTGGATGATTCTTTCAGTTTTAGTAATGTTAGACTTTATTTTACTAGGCCTTGTTATAATTGCTCATACTTTTAATGATTATGCCCACCTTTTTTATCCAATTTCTGGATTTCTACTTTTAACTACTAAACAGCCATACTTAGCCTTTCTAGCTTTTCTCTTCTCCTATTTTTTCAATAGCCCTTCTTTATATTTTGCTTCCTTCATCTCCTTCATGTTCTCTTTCTCTCTCACTCTTTCTCTTTTTCTTTAATAACCATTCTTGCTCATAATTTCCTTGCTTCCTTTCTTCTTTGTTGCTCAACCTCATCTTTATGTTTTTGGTTCTTGAGGGTGGGCTCTTAACTTCTTGCATTTTTGTTTCTTGTTTGGAGAGTCAAGTGACTTTATTGACTTGTCATATGATTATAATTCATCATCATCAAATTTTGGAGAGTATTCATTTAAGAACATTATCTTTCGTTTCACCCACCCTTTTTGCATGATCATGGCTAATCAATCTCGAGATAAGCATGGAGCCAAATGGGCACATTTGATTAACTAGGATACGAAGGACCTCAAATGAATTCACCTAAATGTCATGATGAGTTTTGCTTTTGCTGAGTGACAAGATTTGAAGGTGATAAAAAATTAGAAGAAATTCATATTGCTGTGGATTCATTAGAAGGCATCATGTTTAGGCCTACTAAAGTCGATGAATGACCATGTAGTTATCGTACAGTGTCATTCATCATGTTTTATAGGGACATCTTGATTCGCTCCGCATTTCTCCTCCCTTTTCTACCTTCAAGAAGGATGTTCTTCACACACTCAAGGTATGTCCATCCTAGCTCACTTGCAATGCTTAGGTTTTTTTGCTTTGTTTTGAGGTATTGAATGTTTGACTACACCGTGATCTTAGCATGGCACTCTTTTTCTCCTTTTTCACCTATTCCTAGCAAAAACATAGAGTTTGGGTTCATTTTATCTAATGGCAATACCAAGTTTTTATTGAGAACTTGCTTACCAATGTATGAACCTAGAAAGACTATTTCTTTAAAGCTTGCATAGTTAAGGGATTTCACTCCTTTTTTCTTCATGATGGTGACTATCTTTACCATGTGAAGTGGACTATCCCTACTAAATAGTCACAAAACCACTAGTTCGAGGAACATTCTTTGGACAAGCAAGATCTAGCTACTTGCCTTCTAGCATTTAGACTACTTGACACCCAATCTATTCTTTGTATGTATTTCCTCTTACCATGTGTTTGATTTTCTATTCTTTGCATACTAACTTTGCATTTTCCTTTTAGATTCCTGGTTGAATAAGAAAATTATTGAAATCCACCAATTGAAGATGGATCCCAAGCGCTTGGAAGAGATCTGTATCCATACTTTAGCCAAAAAGAAGCCCATCACTCCTCTCATGTCTTAGATTAAGGCTCTAGCATAGGAATCGAGCTCTGAGGTGACAAGTGGCCAAACATCCCATGGTTGTTCAAAGTCATCTCCCTGTTATGCGGAGGCTTTGCCTTCCCTCAAGCATAAGGCTTAGTTAAGCGATTCTTCAGAAGGCAAAGGTGTTAGTTCTACTTTTGATGTCTTTGCCTCCTCCTCCAATAAACTCAAGATTAGGATTTTTTGATTGAAACATCAAAAATCGATAAGGACAAGTTCTTGGAAAACATTTTGAAAAAACTAGGCCAAGCTTAATCATTTGTATTTTGAATGCTTGTACTTTATCACTTTCATGCTTCCACTGTCTGTACTTTTGGGATGCTTTGTTCAATTTGGGATAGCTACAATCTCAATCACTTATCATTTCAATAGACTACTCAACTCACATTTAAGGAATGAAACAACTCACATTTAATTGTTTCCTCATTCAAGAGGCAAAGCAAAATCAGAACGAATCATATGATAATACAATTTCAAGCTTGCCATTAATTATAGTTCAATAGCACATGTTATTAAATTTCAAGCAGAGAGCAAATTATCTACATTTCCTCTATTCATACATTTTCTAGCTTACAAGCAAACTCACATACATACACAACTCTCCATATAGGTCAATTTGAACCTAGTCACTCATCTATTTCCACTAATTCAAATTGATGAGACAAAGATCATTCAAATCTAGGCTTGCATCAAGACCATACCTACTATAATTGTACAAAGTCCCATTTTTTCTAAAAGCACATGAACAATATCAATGCCAATTCTATATTTAAGAGGTAGTTCAATCATGTATAAATTGGTTTAGCTCTAATGTTTACATGACTTCAACACTCTACACTTACAAGTCTCAATCACACAATTTACTACGTATGAAACCCAAGCCAAACATGCTCAAGCAGCTTCATAATTCTAACTTTTGCTCACTTTCAATATCCTAACCATTCATATGGCCACAAGCTTAACTTACCCCTTCATTTATCTCAATTAAGTCATGATCACAAGGTATTGCGTTCTTCAATCTATATCTGCTCACTCCGCATTTAAAAAAAAAAAAATACTACTACGGTTACATTTTCAATATAGAACATTGATATAACCTAACTAGCTTAAATCCTAAGTGGGTCAAATTCAAGCATACATCTAATTATATCATATTAAAACAATATATAAATAAATAAGAAGTGAGTTATTTACTCACATGTTTAGCACTCCATTTATGAGTAGCCGCCTCAATTTCCTCAATGCCTAATCATGTATGAAATAAAACAATTCCATTATTTATTCATAATCATATGCCTTATGAAGTGACAAACTTCCAACTTGCAACATTCACTAGCACTCATGACTCTCAATATTTAATCACTTCATATAACCCTTTAAACTCAAGTTTAAGGAATTGAACAATTTTACTTTCTATCAATCCCAAAGTTCAAATGTTCACTAAACATTATTTTAATATTCCAACAATTCACATAAGCAAATCTTTAAGAAATTGAAGAAATCACATGTTCAATAATACAATCTTTGCCAATAATTAAGCCACTCTCTTAATCAAAATTTTCAATATCCAAACCACTCATATTTTAATGTTTACTCATTTCTAATGCTTGACCAAATAAAAAATTTCACATCCAAGAACAAAAGTTGAAATCCCTGATCAACCCTAGTTCAAGAAGCAACCATTTTATAGGTTCATTGATAGACTTCCAATGCTCAATTCTACTCAAGAAACAAAAGTCACAAAAGCACCTAAACACGTTTCAGTGTCTTATCCATGTTTAAGAGATGACATACTCTTAGGGACATCGGTAAATTCCTAATATAGTCCTTATTTTCTTCCTTCACAATATACAATTTCACACATAGCTCACTTAAATATGCATAAGAAAAATCCCAAGTACAATTTTAAATCCAACATGTTCAAACAAATCTATATATATGCCTAATAAAATTAAAATAAGACACATGTAAAGTGCTAGAGTGAGTGAGCAATTTACTCAACCTTGACTTACCTTTTTGGAGAAATTTTCCCAGAGAAGCTGCCAAAACTTTAAGTGCGTTTAAATCTAAGGATTCTTTGTTTATTCCAATTGATTAAATGTGCACTCCGCTGCACTTGAAGTTCCCTGAATCCCTCCAACTAGCTGTCTACTCACAACAAATTCCAAAATTCCCAAAATTAGAGTTTGGGTTCCACACTAGCTGTCTTGAAGATTTCTTAAACAAATCCCTAATCAACCCTAGTAGTATTGTGCTATCTAAAATTTCTCTTAATTCACACTGTAAACCTTATAATTTTCAAATTATCAAAATTTAATTCACCATAGGATTTAGGCGTTACCCAGGAGTAAGACACGAAAAGATTGAACTCAAATCCGTGCAACGTTGCAGCTGCTCGGAAAGTAGTTGCAGCTATCTTGGCCGAATCCCACAAACTAGTCTTCGGCTGGAGTCCTGGTTCAACATCAAGCCAGTTCAGCTGCAAAGAACGGCCACATCAGCTCAAAAAGCAATTGGGCAAAGACGGAATGCATGTTGGAGAGGAAGTCCATCTGTTGGGGTTCCTTCTCTCTCTCTCGTTTACTACTTTGTTTTTGAACAGAATAAACAATGAGGAAAGTGCTTTCAAATGTATTTTTTTATTATTATTATTTTTAGAAATTAATAAGTTAAAAAAAAGAAGAAATGATTTAATGTTGAAACATTTGGCACCACTAACTTGTTCCGGTTCACTTACACCTAACTGGAAACAGATTAAGTTATATAAATTGTTGTCCATATTTAAATATAGGTTTTATAACACCCATACTTGAAAGTATGGCTTAATTGAGTTGCACTAAATATATACTAAAATGAAGTAAAATTTAAATGTGTCATTGTAAAATTAAAATCAAATTAATTGAAGTTTTAAGAACACTTAAAATATTTCAAACATAATTAGTCATAAAATGGACTATTTAGTTATTTACTAGTGAAAATAAGTAATATTTCAGACATTTAAAACACTTTAAATGCATAGTATTTAAAATAGTAATCTAAATATACTTCCATTAAATTTAAAATTTAATTTAGCAAGATATATTAAATATGCATAAGTTTTAGATTCTTAAATCATTCAAACTGAAAGATACTTAATGCACCTTAGAAAACTAAGGTATTTAAAATAGAATTTTAACGATGCTTTCATAGATAAGAAAAAAATATACTCCAATTAATATGGCTTCAATAATACTTCATAAATCCTAGACTACAAATTCTTAAACTTTTGAAATAAATAACATATCCAAACAATTAAAAATGAATGATAATTTAGTTATTATTTTTTTACAAAAAGTTACTACAATAATTTAATAAGTCAAAGCACACAAAACACATCCCCTGAAATTACTTGCTATCAGATAAAATTATTTAGTAGAATCTTTTCAAGACACATTTTTCAAATTTTATACTTATAAATTTTTAATATTCGGAAATCTTTATAACAATTTTTTAGTGAAAGCTTTGGCACGACAATACCAAATGTCATATTCAGTAATTTACATTGCGAGTACGTATGTCAAATCAACTCAACCAATGAACTTCCTTTTCCTAATTAGATTGGTCACTGTACAAAGCATAAATGACGGCACAAGAAGTATGGATACTAATATGAATATGGGACGTGATATAAACACAACAATGCTAGGTAATGATTTTATGTGATCAAGCGTACTTTCAAGAATACTTGATAGATGTTTTCATATTATTGTTCATGTTGGTTTATATGAAAAGTATAGACATTTATAAACCGATATATAAAAGAGTAGAATGAGAAAATAGGGAAAAATGACCTGCTTGGGAGGGGATTGTTCAAGCTTCACTGAATCTCATTTCAGAGGGTCTCAAGATGTTTCCGCCTAAACCTGATCAGTGCATCTTGAAGATACAAGTCCTTGAAAATGGAACATAAGGGTTTTGGGGTGGAGAAATTCTTTTGAATTCTAGTAAGTGCATGGAGGGTCATGCTTGTTGTTGATGAAGTTGCTGAATTAGGGTTTTTCGTAGGGAACGAATAAGTTGAACCACTAAAGAAAAGGAAGGAACACGGTTTAGAGGCAAGGAAAGGCTTTATGGACTATTTTCCAATTCCAAGTAACCCGTCAAGTGTTGTGTAAGGAGGCAAAAAAATTGAAGTGATCATGTTAGATTGGGCTAGTGAAGGTATAAAGGAATAGGACTTAGGAAGACAAAATATATTAAAGGGTTTGCTTGTATGCTAGCCCGTCTGCACCAAACCGCATAGATCCCAGCCAATACAAGCTAACTATAACATTCTCAAATACATAGGCTCATATTACAGTGTGTCACTTAGTACAAAAGGTAGTGAAATGAATTTTCATAACTCAAAATGTTGATTAGGATAAGAGCACATGACAGATCAGGCCAAGGTCTCAGGACATGAAGGGCCTTAGGAACTGGACCAACCAATCGATTGGTTCACGCTCTTTAAGGGTATGAACTTTAAGTAAGGGTTTTTGACTTAAAAAGGTCAAATCTTCCCCTTAGTTTCTTTTCCTCCTTAGTTTTGATTTCTCTCTAATTGTTTCAAATTTTTTCATAATCAAGAGTTTTGGTCAAAACTAGAGTAAGGACTCTGAGGTTAAGTTTAATAGATCTCTCTCTTACCAAATTGAGTGTGGTTTTCTACTATCGTAGCTTCCTTTTTATATAAAGTTGTATTTTGAAGAATAGCCAAAAAGATAATTTTTATATGTTAGGAAAGATTAGAAGAATTAGATAAATGCCTTAGAACTCAAAAATAAAGTTCTACAAGATGTGTTTATATGATTACATGTATGATTGAAAAGGTAGACTTAGCTAATATCATGGCATAGGATTGGAACATAGAAATTAGGTTAGTCCATAAATGATTAATCAATTAATTAATTATTATTGAACAGTTATTTTAAATAAGATATAAAAGGATAAGATAGGCATAGATAGAACATGGAAATATAAAGGATGGATGTGTTTTCCAATTGACATAAGACATTGGAAGGCATATGTACACTTGGAGATATACATGTGGTCACCAATGCAACAAGGGGTTATGGGACATATGGTCACCTATATGATAGGAGATTTGCCATGCCTCAATTTTCAAGCATGACCGATATAGGTAGATGATAACACAAGATTTGACACATTTATTTGCCCTCATACTTAGCACTTTAAGAGCTAAAATGTCATGTTTCCAGCTGAGTTAAGATGTATTTGTGATTTGGTGCCAATTGGTTCATTATAGAATTTTCTAC
>JANHAO010026133.1:0-11175 GCA_026873985.1 Saraca asoca | reverse complement strand
GACCCGTATTCGCCGGTACTAGCTACAACTACACCGTGCGCTTGCGGTTATTTTAAAACGTGCAACAAGTTTGCAGCACATCAATCGCATTAGGACGGTGCCATAAAGTAGGTCATTCTAATGCGATAAAGAACTAAATTCAAAACTCAAAAGGATACAGTTGTAAACTGAAATGGGAGGAAGCTCGCATCTTTAGGGCAAACTTTTGAATTAACATTTGTTGAGGCTTGGCCCAGACTATATACATAAAAAATATGGGCTATTTTTTACATGCTTCAGTACAAAGCTAAAATATGGCTTTGATTACGGTGGACTGCTCTTGTTTAAGATCCTACTGAGGCTGAGAGGGCTGTTATCTCGTGGGCCATAGCACGTATTCTCTTAGATAGCCCCTTTTGATTATATCTTTGATCACGTCTCTGAAGGCTCAATAATCAGAATTGTTGTGACCGACTTCATTATGGTAAGCACAAAACTTATTCGTGTTTCTATTCCTGTGAGGAGTCTTTAAAGGGACAGGGGTCTCGAAGTCTTATCTACCCTTTTTTGTCTCAAAAATCCTATCCAAAGTGTTTGATAGGATGATTTAATGATCATGACGACCTGGAGGCTGAGGTCGCTCGACTCTCACTTTCTTTGGAAGCTGGCCAGCGGGGTCGGTCTTCTGACCCTCATTATTTCTCTTTTTATTCTGCTCAGAGCTACTCGCCTTGTCCCTTTGATTCTCTGAATCGAAGGTCTCTTCCCATTAGATCTGCTTGGCAGCTCGATCGTAGAATTCACCTAGGTCCACCACTAGGGATTTGTATATGCTTTTGTACAATTTGCCATCCTTACAAAGTCTTACCGAGATTGCTGTCAAGATGCTCTCATCAAATGGGCTCTTAACGTTATCAATCCCATGCCTGAATCGAGCAATGTAATCTTTCAATGACTCATGATTGTACTAAAAGATTGTAGTGAGATGACAGGGGGTGCAAGTTGCCTCATCAACACCCTATATTAATTGAGGAATTTTTTCTGACACTTCCTAACTACTGATGCTACGAGCTGGGAGGCTCCTAAACCATGTTCGAGGTGTATCTCCCAATATAGTTGGGAAGATACGACATTTGATCAGGGGGTTACTTATTCGAAGATCCATCTAGATGTTAAACATATCTAGGTAGTTGCATAGATCAATGTCTCCATTGTACAGTGGGATAGAAGGGATTTTGAGCTTAAGAGGCTGGAGCACCATCTCAATCTCCTTAGAGAAATGTGTTTGGTCCTCTAAGTGACTTTGATCATCTCAAGCTTGGGGGTGTGCCTCTAACTGCTTCACCCTCTGAAGCAACTCATCTACTAATAAAATCAACCCCCTAGATTGTTGGCTAAAAGCTTAACGGCTCTTATCTTCATGATCGCACAAGTGGCAACCAAAAGTATGCTATTAATTAGCTCTATTCAAACTTGCAGCTTGTTGCTGCTAGTGAATATTCTCGGTACAGCGGCCTCGGTCTGTCTTTGCAAACCCTGGGCTTACACTTGAGCCAGCATCTGCAATGGTTCTGCCATTTTTCTCATTGAACTTTCCAACGCTTCTTGGCATTGGTGCCATATTTACACTCCATCAGTTTAGGGATAGCAATGGCAGGTTGGCGGCGAGCCAAGGGGAGTGAACCATTAGCGACCTTGACGGTGGAAAAACTTGTCATATGACCCTCAAGCTAGTTATTGGCAGCACCTGGCTTCTTGATGGCTTTTCTCTTGGCCATTACAATTAAACAGAGAATGAAACAAAATGCAAAGAATCAACCAAAACTCAAATGAGGCCCCATGGTGGGTGCCAAAATATTAACAGTGGAATCTGGTTCTTGGCCAAACTTTAGTTAATGGGAAGGATCCTTACAGGACTCAAACTATTTTTGGTTGATGAAGGTCAAGAATGAAGGAGGAGAACAGAGGAAAAGCAATGAGAACGTAATATTTTTTAACGTGGTTCAGCCAAAGTCGGATAGCATCGGCCCCTACGTCTATGGTAGCATTTTATTTATTAGAGAAAAGTTTTATAGAGTTTCGATACAACTATTTTAGCTTCTTTACAAGGATCCTCGACAATATAAAATCCTATAAATCAGTTTCCGTAGGTTGCTTTTTGCGGGGTGGGTCCCTTATCTATGGGTTGATGTAAGCTTGTCTGGTGCTTTATCTTGTTAAGCTTTTGGCTGGCTATGGATTGCATCTCGCTAGCTGTTTTTGGCTTGGAGTCGCTGCTAACCTTCAACAAGGTTGAACTCACACTTATCGAGGCGAGCTCGAGCAAGGAGCTTATTTCTCTACGAGTTAGACCTCAAACATTTGGTCTCGTTGCACCTCAACCTCGCGATTAGCGAGGTCATGCCTTCGAGGTAACCTTAGCAAACTGGACTTCTTTTGCTTGAACTTAGTCTGTTGCTAGGCCTTTGTTAGCCTACTTCGTAGAACCGGATACTACTCATAATAGAAGAAAAATGTTTAAATCCTTTTTTTTTTTTATCTTCATCATTTCTACATAGTTTATTAGTATTCAATTCACTTTAGCCAAAATTATTAACTATTTTTACCAACTTTTTTTGTTGTCAAAATACTTTTTTAACAATTTTTAATAGAATTATTGAATATTAACATTTATAGAAATAGAATAAGAGAGAGTAGGAATAGAGAGATAATAGAGGGGGAAGGAGAGAGAGAAAGGAGAGAAATAAGGAGATGAGAGAGAGGGAGGGCAAGAGGAGAGAAAGTTGAGTGAGACAATGTAATATATAACAATTTCAGAAAGTGATTAAGATATAATATATAGCGATTTTCAAAAGTCATTTTCTTTCAAATATACTATCAATTTTTGTAAATTAAAATCTACTTTTTGTTTACCAATTTTCTTTTTAAATTCAAACAGAAGAAAGTTAGAAAAATAATATTTAGAAAAATATTTCCTCTAAAACAAACCCAGCCTTCAAATTTAGACATTTCCTTGAAAACCTGTTGCTGACAAAATTAACCCACGTCATTTGCCATATTATTGTTGCATTCTAGTAGTTCTTGTTATTTGTTTAGGCTAAATAAATAAATGAAAATGAATTGAAATAACAAGGTTTTAGCTATTTGTTATTGGGAAATTTAGAGAAGGGAGACTCTTATATTCATCTTTCTTCTTTTAGTAAAGTGTAAACCCCACTCATTTTTTTCTAAACATTTTTGGTCTGGTCTCTTTGTGAGATGGAAAGATGTAACATTTCCAGATATTTGAATCGAATGTTATTTCAGACAGGGCTTCTTGGCCATTTGTTAGGCTTAATTTAATCTTATCATATGTAGCCTACATAGTTACATATTCCCTTGTTGGTAAAAAAAAATTGCATGTTCCGTGTGGAATCCGGGCTTTGGCAGGTGATAATTTTTTTTTTTTTTGGTTTCCAAAAAGTAATACTACCTACTTATATTAGGATCATTCACACATAACTCACATGATTACCATCATCACATTTTTAGTATTGGATTTTGTAGTGAAAAGAAACCTACATGAAAATCTAATGATAAATATAATTATGTGAGAAATAAAATGAAATATTTTCATGCATGCATTACTAAAAAAGAATGAAGATAGGGGTGTTGATGTTATTATTTTAATTGTTTTCCCCACAAATATTAAAATCCTGTTAGCAATTATATAAGAAAATAAAATTTTAAAATGAACAAATGAAAACGAGGTAACTTTTCATTGTGTCTAATTTGATCTTCTATTTATTTATTTTATCTTCATTCCTACGAATTACACTTTAAAAAAAAAATTGCATTATTTCTCATAGTTAACAATACTATCACAATCATATGTAGAAGAAGTAGGAACATTGAATATGACATGGTGGAGCTTCATGATATTCCATAGCAGAACAATTCTGCCTGTGTCCCCTGTCCTGAATATTGGAAGACAAATATAGAGCAAAATGAGGCTTAGTGGCAATCTCACCCTTCCCTCGGTAACTTGGTCCCCTACAATTGGCCCCTGCCCCCCTTAGCACTTCTTCCTTTTACTGTTTCCCATCACCAGTTTTTAACTATTTTAAATTGTAGAGTAAATTACAAAAATCCCTCCACAATTTGACCTAATTCACTTACAACCCTGTCATCTACAGTTGCACATTGGGGTATTAAACCACAGAATAATGTAATCTAAAGCCCAACCGGGGTTTCATGTAATTTGCTGTAAATGGCACAGTTTCTTGCTTATATTTGTCAACAAACCCTTCGACAAATCATATCATAACTATTTAATCTTTTTTTTTTAATGAATAATGATGATTTGTAAGTCTAATACATAAAAATATTTTAGCAAACTCTGTACGGCTCTTTTTATAGTCAAGTAAGGTATAAGGTGATAGGAGAGTCATGCTTTCTATAGTTCCTTTCTTTGTACTGTGGTTAGTGTCATTAAGTAGAACTAGAATGCAATGTATTACTAAGCATGGCCAACAAGCTTGGAAAATAATGAGAACCCACACAAGCTTCAATAATACATGGCCAACCGGTCATGTTTCACTGTACTTATTTTGTCATCATTTTGTTCAATCCTCAATGATCATTGAATAACTTCTTTTTATACTTGTTTGATCTTTCTGACTAAAAGGGCCATGCAAACTGATGATGAAAATTCTTTTCTTCTTTAAGGTATGATGATGTGCTGTGTGCTTACCCCGGAGGCGTGCACAAGACAAGCCCACTTTGAATTCATCCAGAAGAATAGACGGCATCAAAAGCGATAGCAGAGACGTACTGGTTCTGTTAGTGGCCGGCCCAAAAGTCACAGTTCCTGTCTTCATTCCCAAACATTCAAAGCAAAAGACATTATTTTTGGGTCGCCTCCACTAACTTCTCTATTCTAATTCTCACTTTAGTGCTCCTCACCACTTCCCTTTTAGTTAACTACTCTTTTTATTATTATTATTCCACATGTTTCTGTCTCCTGCTTGTGTCACTCTGTCACCCACATCCTTCCTCCTCTGTTCGCATAATTGCATCTTCCTATAAATCGTAGCCACATTTATCCTTCACCAAGCAACAGTTTTTGAACCAAATTTCTGCCTTTCGTGTGATGGCAACTAGTTGTACTCAAGGAAAATATTATAGCACTTATCAAATGGACGAAGAAGAAGAGGAAGAAGCATTGTCCCTTTGCGATCTTCCTGTAAATTTGATGAAAGAAGAGGAAGAAACCAGAAAAGCAGATTCTCAGGCCATTGAAACCGAAGAAGAATTCGATTTCTATTCATGGGGTGGTCCCATTTCAGCAGAATCAGAAATGTGTGCAGCAGATGAGATTTTCTTTCAAGGCCAAATTCTCCCATTGTGTTTCTCATTTAGCTCTGATTCTGCCTTCTCAAAAACCGGGTTCGGGCATGATAAAATGCGTCTTAATCGATCCGAGTCCGGATCTGAGTCCACGGTGCATGGTTCTCTCGGCGGGTTCGGAAGCAATAGCAGTAGAAGCAGCAGTCTCAGAAGCCACAACTCATCAAGCAGTACTAGCTCCACCACCATTGCATTTTCCAAACCCAGAGTCCAAAATCAATTTCACACTCATCCAAGTCCTAAGCGTCACCTAATTAAAGTACCAAGTCCAAGACAAAGTTTCAGCAATAATCAGGCTAGAAAATCATCGGCATGGGACTTTTTCCGTCTTGGCGTGGTTCCAGCACCTGAGATAGGACTTCATGATCTCAAGGTTCGTAGTAGCAACAGTGCAAATAAAAATTCTGTCAGTCGCAACAGCAGTAGTGGTAGTAGCAGCAACAATAGTGCCACTGAAAGTGCCAAAACGAGTAACAGAGCTCATACCAGCGATAAGAGAAGTCATTATATCAAACAGTTTATGGGCAAGGGCAGTGGTCTCTTAAGTGGCTGTAAATGTTCAATTGAAACAGTTCAACCGGACATGGTCCTAAACAAGAGTGGTTCGAAAAGTACCAACAAAACAGAAAGTGAAACGCACGCCATGAAAGATAAAGTGG
This sequence comes from Saraca asoca, assembly GCA_026873985.1. NCBI lineage: Eukaryota > Viridiplantae > Streptophyta > Magnoliopsida > Fabales > Fabaceae > Saraca > Saraca asoca. Next base: position 5,149 of record JANHAO010026133.1, on the reverse strand, counting down.
TCGATTTGAAGAAGCAGAAGCAGAGAAAGAAAGCCATGTCCCGTCGTCGAACGTATCAATGGCTGCAGGAACTTTCGCATGCAAGCTATCGTCCTGATGAGGAGGCTTTGTTATCAAACTCGTGAAGACAGTGACATCGCATGCTTGTAATTTACTTTTGTTTAGATTGCCTTTTGGTTATTGCCTTTAATTTGAATTAATTTTATAATATTGTAGTGCATGCTCTGTAATCTATACAGCTCACTTTTTCGTGAGAGAACGACGTGTGCCTTTCCTGTTTTTTAATGTGTTTTTTCAAAAATGTTAGTTGCATATATATACTCAGAATCACTCGCTCATCTTGTATACATGATGTGATATATTTAAAACTAGTTCATAAATTTTAAAAAAATTAAATAAATTATGTAAGAAATATTTCTTAAGTTTTTTGTAGTGGTAACAAGGAGTGGAATAATGGTTAGGATTTATGTTAGTTAAGATAAAGTCGCAACATAAGTGGCGGAGATTGTTGCTAGCTAATGCTTGTCATGATTAGAGTGTGAACTTCGATACTTTATCTTTATGTATAGTTTGAGTGGAGAATATTGAATGCGGATTGGAATCAACTGTACCGGGTGTAATTTAATCTGGACCGTTCGATCTTCGATCTGACGGTACAGATCACAATTTATAATTACATTATTTTATTTTTAAAAATAAAATAAAATTTTTTTTGATAGCTGCGATCTGGACCGTCAGATTGCAGATCGAACGGTCCAGATTGAACTACACTCAATACAGTTGACCTAGCAACTGCACTGGATCCAAATCCGAAAATATTGCTAATAGAATTTTCGGGAACTGCACCAAGTCACGCGACGGAGTTGGAGGAGATAGCAAGGTTGTAGAGGGCAAAAAACAACAAAATAAAGTGAATGGAGGTCGTTCTTTTCTTTCTCGGTGCAAAATATGCATATTTTGGAGAAAAGATGGATTTATTTGGGTCTAATCATCACGAGATGAACATAGTTACTGCCATTGGCTTTACTCTAGGAATTAGAAAGGATGTTTGGAAGCTCTTATTGTCGAATGTTAACGTATAAAAGAATTTTTAAACATAAAATATGTAATTGTGTAATATTCTTCACGTTTTGCTTTATGTGCTCCCAAAAAATTATGTGTTCTTATAAAAAAATATAATTTTTTTATATAAAATATATAGGTGTGTAAGGTGTGAAGTTACAAAATTTCATAAAATTTTATAATTTTTTTATGAAATAATATAACTTTTTTTTGTAAAAATTTGTGATAATTATAGTCATAATTACAATATAAAAATATTCGAGAATTATATTAAAAAATTATAAATCTTTTCAAATATTTATAAAAATATAAATCAATACAAATTTTTTCAAATACATGTCCAAATATAACCAATCCCTTCAATATGTAAAATAAATTGTGATATTGTTTTGAAGATATAAAATATACAATTGATGTTATATAAATTGCACCTCGAGGGAGCCGGTTTGCATCTATAGTGTGATTGAGATTGATGGGTTGGATAAAATGTTGCCCTCTTTCCGTTTTGAGATATTAACAGAAAAGAGTTGGATAAGATGAAACTATTTCCCACGGCAATGCCGATTCCAACGGCTCTTTCATTAAAATGTTGGTGTTACATCTTAATAATTGAGCTCACCTCTCATGATTAGAAATGGCCAAAATGATATGGTCATTCACACAATAATTGCACGTTACTTATATTTCTTGCAAAATTACATGATGGCTTCACTTGTTAAAGTGGGTTTAATTATAAATTCCTTTTCTATTCATAATTTCATCACATAATTCTACTATTCATAACTCTATATAATTGCATATATGTTTTTGTACTGATTTTACACTCAAATTCCATGCAGTTACTTCTGGAGTTGAATATAAAGTTGTGTAGCGAAAAAATTGGAGAGAAAAGTGTAAATTGTAAATGAAATTTAAAATCATTTTATCCCTTTGAAAGTTCTCATGTATTGCTCAGCAGTATCATTAAAAATCGGTGTTGTTGCTGTGTAGTTAATAATTATGCATAAGGTTAAATTTTTCTTTTATTTTTATAATTTTATTTAATTTCTAATTAGGTCCTTATAATTTAAAAGTTTTAAAATAGATTCTTATATATATATATATATATATTTTATTTCTAATTAGATACTTCATATTATTTTCTTATTAGATTTTACTAGTAATTAGAATACTTAGACAATATTCTTTTAATGTGATTTAACAAATGTTAATGTAAAACTTTCATGTAATTTCTATTTGTATTTAAGTGACAAATAACTTAAAAAAAATTAAAATATTTTATAAAAGTATTACATTTTCAAGAAAAAAAGGAAGAATTATTTATTTTTTACTTTATAAACTATTAATAGATTATTGTTTTTGTGGACTAATTGTTAAAAAAATTTAATAGAAAAATGAAATGAAATATCCAATTAAAAATAAAAAATAAATATAAGAATTTAATTAAAAAATTTTAACCTATAGAGATCTAATTAAAAATTAAATAAAATTATAGGAAGCAACAAAATAATTTAACCTACTATGATAATAATTAGCAAAGATCTTTCTTTTTTCCTTTTTTTTATTTGTCCGATTCTAGCTTATGCTGTCTTACTCCTCTTTTCCCCCGGACACTGGTTGACTTTAAAGCTGATCTGAGCCCAACTTGGTTGCAATGGTAGGCCAGCCCAATGCAGATGAAGTGCAGCCCATGTCTTGGACCATAATTCCAAGCCTACATAATAATGACTGAGTTTTCACTCCAATTAAAGATTCTCGTTGGCCAAGCCAAAAAAAAAAAACAGACTTAATTCCACTATTGACTCCTATAATATATAGTTTGTTCGCAGACTTAATTCCACTATTGATTCCTATAATGTATAGTTTGTTTTCATTTGGTCTCCTGGACAACAAAATTTGGTTTTGGTCTCAACAATAACAAAATTGAACCAATGTTCATCCAAAAGACTAACGGTCATTAAGGGCATGTTTGGAAATATTTTTAGATATTTTTGTTTTATTATTTTTTAAAAATATTTTTTTAAAACTATTTTTTTATAATAAAAAAGATAAAAAACTTGTTTGAATATAAATTTTGAAAACAAGTGTTTTCTTTATTTTTAAAGATGAAAAAAATATATTTAATATTATTTATAATTTTGTCATTAATGAAAACATATATTCTTCTTATTTTTTAAAAAAATCTGAAAATAGTTCTATACAAAAATAAGAGAAAACACCATTTTGGTGTTTCCTATGAAAACTATTTTTCAGTTATACTTTTAGAAAATAGTTTTTGAAAACAGGTTGCCAAACAGATTTTTTTTATTTTTGTAGAAAAAAAAATAAAAAAATTATTTTTGAAAATAAAAAAATAACTTTCCAAACAGCCCCTAAAATGCTAACGGAGAAGCTGACATGACTTGTGTCAAAGTAGAGTTTGAATTTTACCAACTAATTTCTACCACAGACTATGATTTTCAAATAAATGTCTAGATACAATGGATTATAGAGAACGACCTAAGGAGTTGCATTTAGATCGCTCTGCTCCACCTAGTAACAGCTAGACGATACCAAACATGGCACTCAGTAACAGTTGCGTTGGCTGACAGCAGTTGAGCTTGATCAGCCACAAGAAAAACAAAGCAAGTGATAGGCGGCAGAACCATGGAGATGCAGAAGAGAAATGAAACTCCGACGCTACTAGCAACGGAAGGCCTGGAAGGAAGAAAGAGTTCGCCAGAGAGAGGAATGAAATGAGACTTGTGTCGGAGTGATGGTTGGAAGATAAAGCTATTGAATTAATTTTAATTAACTATTGTTGTAGATTATCATTAATTATTTATTAGGACATTAACAGATTTAATTAAGTGATCAGTGCTAAGCTCAGAAGAGATTGAGCCCTAATTAATTATACGTAATTTATGATAGGTTGGATTGCACGAAAGCTCATTGGGTAGAGATTTCAACCTGTAGCCCCTCGGTGGTCAGTTGGTTTTTCATCACAACACTAACTTAAAAGAGGGAGTTTTATTATATATTAATCCTAAACCCTAAAAAACATCGATGATTTTATCTCTTAGTTAGTTCTCTCCCTAACTTTATGAAATTCTCTCTCTGAGTTATTGTATACTAAGGGGTGAGGCAGGTTGAATCTCTCTTATCAACATTTGATATTCTGCACAATGGACCTTACTGGATCTTCATTGGGTATGCATTCATCTCCTGATGCATTCATGAATACTATTAGCAAATGGTGTCAGAACTTTGCTAACAGTATTGTATCTCAAATTGGTTTATTATCTGTACTAATTGTACTTTTATGATTGTATCTCAAATTGATTCATTATCTACACTAATTGTAATTTCATGAAGATTTTTTAAATAAAAAAATCCCCAAATTTTTTGAAATCAAGAACTCATGAAATTTGGTACTCTATTTTGCATGTAAAATTTCAAAATTTCACTATGTTAGGGTTTGAAATTTTTGAAATTGGGTTAGGGCTTTTATGGATTATGATGTTCCAAGTCCATAGACATATAGATTGTGTTATTTCACTAAGAATCAAGAGAGGAATTGCAAGAAAAAAATGTATAGTTTACTGTCCCAAGCTCAGAATTTTTTATTTACAATTGTGAAAATTGTTTGAGGGGTTTTATAGAGCTTGAGACTTTGAATCTATCGAAACCAAAATCATGTTTTTTTTCCGATGAGAATTGAGAGAGAAATTGAGATTTTACCATAAGAACAAATTTTGATTTCAAACAAAAACCCATTTTGTTTTAATTTATAATTCTTGAAATTGTTAGAAGGCTATTGTAGATCATAAAATTCTAGTTTTAATGACACCAAAATTGTGTTTTTAGTTGAGAAATGAAAGAGAAATTACAGAAAACCCATCAGCCCGAAATCAGGTCTACAACCGAGTTTCTGTGACTCAACTGGAGGTTGAAAGAGGTGAACAGCCTCTAGTTGCCAAGCCTTGTTAGATCATGCGCAGTAGAATGCGGTGACTCCCACTAGTTTCTCAGATTGTGTCTTTGGACACAATTCCTCAGACTAATGGATGCCATATAGAATAAGGAGATTTTCACTCTTGGATTCCTC
>JANHAO010026132.1:0-11174 GCA_026873985.1 Saraca asoca | reverse complement strand
TGGAATTTCCGTTGGAGTGCCTAATTCCAACGGATTTAGCTATAATTCCAACGGATTTTTTCCGTTGGAAATTCGATTTTTTCTTATAGTGGCTATATCAATTGTAAAATCAATATAAATTAGTCCATAAAAATAAAAAACTTTATGGAATACATAAGTTTGTGCAAATTTAGTTTAATAAAATCTGAAAACTTTACCTCGAATTTTACAAGCAATTATACCTTTTTAAACTCCAATCTCTTCATGGCTCCTTTTCGATTTTCTTCAAGGATTTTAGCATAAGATTTGAGTTTTATATTTTGAACTAAAAGTTGACTTGAAAAAGTGGGAAAGAAAATAAGATTAAATCAAATTTTCCATACTTCAGAGGATAATGTATATGATTTAAGTAAGAAAGTGACAATTTCTTTTTTTCTTTTTCATACTTCAGAGCATAATGTGTAAGATTTTGAAATTTATGTATCAATTTTGTCACTTAGATAAATTAGGAGATAATTTACATATTTCCCTTTAAAAAACCATACATAATGAATTTAACAACAAATCATGATCCTTTATTTAAGGATGTGCTTTACTTACATACAAATTTCGGTAAATAATGGGTTTTGATAAATTGAGATTGTAAGGAGATGGCATTCATGAATTAGGAAATCGTTGGTGTCCTTTTCTGAGGCTGTAAAGAACATAAAGTTATTTTTGAATTTCCTATATTGTACAAATTTTATACTAATATCTTTTAAGAAAACTTTGTTGATATACCTAAAAGTAATACTTTTTATGAATAGTTTTATACCCCTTCAATCAAATAATAAATAATAAATGTTAAAATTAGAGTACTCACAAAAAAATGCTGATATATAGTATCAGTAATAATTATAAAAAAATGTGAAGCTTGACAAAAAATAATAAAAGGATTGAATTATAAAGTATCCAAGATTTGTACAAAAATTAAAATTTTTTAAAGAATTAAGTGCATCAAAATATAAAAATTTTAGGTGCAATATAAGAAAAATCAGTTAATTTTAAGCCTGGGGTGGCCCCAACCAATAAGGAGGCTTTACCTTTGATTATCATATTAGCGAATACAAACTAAAGTTGAATAAAGTTTTTATCTGTCTCTTTTACAAACATAAATGGTCAGTCAATTCTGATTTGATAAATAATTAAATGATTCTTAATGACCTTTGTTTGTTACGATCAATGACTTAACTTAACACACGTATGCAAAAGCTATAAATATATGTGTATGAATAAATTAAAATAGGGTCTCGTTTGACACGCTATTTATGATAAGTGGTGATAGTGGAAGGGTCATAGGATAGTGGATAATAGGACATGTATAGTATAAGCTTTTAAGCTATGCAAAGTTTGATGCCCTATTGTATGGCATATATAATTATATATTATATATTTCTAATTTTACAGTAAAATATAATATATAATATCAAAATTTTAATTAAAATAAAATTATTTTTATATAATGATGATAATAATGATGGAAAAGGCATTGATGGCAAATAATAACAATAAGTGATAGTAGTAATAGAAAGAAAGTAATGGTAGTTAAGATGGTGGTAGATGAGAGATAATGGTAATGTATAGTGGTGATATTGGTATTGATGCTTGGCGGATTGGGTGGTGATGATGTGATGACAGTAATAATTGGTTACAATAGAGGTGGAAGTGATTCCTAATAGTAAGCTTGTGAGTATGTTGTCATTGTCGTTGCCATACTAGTGTCGATGGCAACGATAGTTGTCGCCATATTAGTGCTGATAGTGATGATTGGCGTCATCACATTAATGATGATGGCAGTTATCACATTGTTGGCAGCAAGACTTGTACTGGTGGATGATTGATAGTAATGGATAGTAAATGAATTGGTGAAATAACAATATTTTTTTAATTTCTTAATTTTTTTTAGGATGGTGGCAGTGAGCTATTGCTACATTGGTGGTAGTAGTGACAACAACCTCATTGATGGTGGTAGTGGCAGTAATGAGAGTGGATGGTAATAAGTAATAAAGGAATTAATGGATTAAATATTTTCTTGTTATTATTTTTAATATAAATTTTATTTATTAGCTCTTATCTTGTATCTTAATAATAGATGCATAGTTTTATATATGAGAGAAGATTATGTAAGATTATATTATATTGTTTACATGCCAAACATATGATAAGATATGATTGTATAACTTATCATATATTATTAGGTCTTATAGATCCACCAAATGAACCCTAAGATTAAATATAGATATTTAAATGAATATGAAGAGAACTGCAATTAATTAATGATTGAATTGGAACAAAACTAGTAAGGTATCAAAGCATTGCTAACAAGATGTTGCCCATTACCATTTTTAACATGTTTACTTAGTTGTACAAGAAGGAGAGAATGAGTTTTAAGAACGTATGCGGGTGTATACAATTTGTTATAAGATTCTCTCTTCTTTCTCTAAATTCTCTATCTCTCTTCTGTTTCTTCCTTCTCTCTATTTTCTTATTGGGTTCATAACACATGCTAGAAAAAAAATTCAAGAAAAGAAAATGAATCACTACTTGAAGCTAGCTATTTGGGTTCGTTTTGGCTTTGCTAGGCAATGGGGCTACCATGATGCAAGCACTAAGTGAAGTATCACAACCGTGAGGTAGCACCACCAAATAACGAAGGTTCTGCAGCATTATTTGCGTTTGGAGATTCAATTCTTGGCACAGGCAATAATAATAATCTGGTTACGGCAACCAAGTGCAATTTTCCACCATATGGAGAGGACTTTCCAGAAAGAGTAGCTACTGGTAGATTTTTGTGATGGCCGAATTCTTTCTGACATGATTGGTAATATATTGTACTTTCTATATATGCTTTTCACTTAAGCAACTATGAACAATTTATTTTAATCAATCTATATGTACTTTACTTTACTTAATATTTCTTCCATTCCTTTCACTCACCCAAATATTTTTTAAATTTCCAGCGGAAGCCATCGGGATCAAAGCTACATTGCCATCACATCTGAGCACAAACGTACAAATTGGTGATCTTTCTATAATTGTAAGCTTTGCTTCCGGTGGATCAGGATATGATGACAAAACTTCTAGGCTCTAGGTACTGCTGATACACTGGGACTGTTTGCAAAGCTGTTTTTTTATTTTTAAATATAATTTTTTTATTTTACAAAAACAAAAAAAAATCTGTTTAGTAATCTGTTTTAAAAACTATTTTTTAAAAGTATAACTGAAAAAATAGTTTTCAGGAAATAAGAAAATGATATTTTTCCTTATTTTTGTATAAAACTATTTTCAGATTTTTTTAAAAAATAAAAGGAATACTTGCTTTCATTAATAATAAAATTATAAATAATATTAAATATTTTTTTTATCTTAAAAAATAAAGAAAACACTTGTATTCAAAATTTATATCTAAACAAATTTTTGTTTTTTTATTCTAAAAAATTATTTTCAAAAAATAATAAAATAAAAACACCTTAAAACATTTTCAAACATGCTAATAGTCTCTCAAATAAATATTTATGCATGAATTCTTATCGATGTTTTTCATTGTTGTCAAATATGGTGCAAAACAAATTTAGGGAGTGATAGCGTTACCAAGACAGGTTAAAATGTTGTCAGTACATAGAAAGGCTAAAACGCCAAGTTGGAGAAGCAAGTGCAAATAGCACCATATTAAACAGCTTTTATCTGTTGTCATCGGGGAAGCAATGACATTGCTATCAGTTGTCCTCTTGTTCGAGGAACACAATATTTTTTCCCTATCTATGCCGATCTTCTTCTTGGCTGGGCCTCCGCTTCCTTTCAGGTATGAAAACTTGGCCTATTCCCAAACAACCCATTGAGTATTACTTCAAGAACATTGTGCTTATTTTTTGCATATATTCAATTTCATTTATTTATTTGATTTGGCAATTTGTAGAATTTATATGGTCTTCGGGTGGGATGAGTAGGGGTTCTAAGTGCATTGCCACTAGGATGCTTGCCAGGAGGCAGATCTGTGGGAGAACCGTTTAGGGATTGCACATTCTTTGTAAATCAACAAGCAAAAATGTTCAATAACAAGTTATCATCAAAGCTTAGTTCAATCAAAAGCAGGCTTTGTGATTTTGCTTTGACCTTTATTAATGTTTACGATCCTCTACCTAACCTCATTCAAAAACTTCAAGAATCAGGTCATTAACGTGACTTATAGAAATCTTTTGAATTCATGATATAACAACAACATTAATTTTAGTGATTGGTTTGTTTTCATGTTTTAGGATTTGCGAACGTGAATGAAGGGTGTTGTGGAACAGGGACGTTCGAAATTGGACTTTTAAACAATGCATTCACAGTCACATGTAGGGATCCTTCAACCAATGTTTTCTGGGATTCTGGCCATCCAACTCAGAAAGATTACGGGCTAATTGCCCCTACCTAAGTTCAAGCATTGATCATTTCAAGGCATTCCCGAACATTCTAATACTTTTTTCTTACAAATGGTTTTAGAAAATAAGGTACAAAATGTACTTATAAAGTTATTCATGTAAGATATTTTTAAATGATAATTATTTAAATAATAATAACATGGTATTTCTATTCTTTTATCACTTTATATGACTGTCAATATTTGTTATGATAGTTTTTAAGTATTTTAAAGTGATTTTTTTTCTTTTTTAAATTAATATAAGGGACAATTAGATATAAGTTGTGAGGGTAACGTGAATAACTAATGCATATATGATGAATACAATTTATAGATATTTTATATTCCTTGTTTACTCAGTCTTTTGTCATGATTTTATGTAAAATTGAATATTTGTAATTGATTTCTTGATTTAGTAAGTTTTAGAATTTAATTGAATTAATTTGGTAATTTAATACTATTTCAAGTTTTTGGGTGTATATGGAAGAGGATGCTCTATAAATATTATGTAGAGTCTCAAGCCCAGCTCAACCACTCAGAGGGTCAAATTCAGCCTACATGCCACAATAAAGTGCTGGCCCATTGACCTATAACTAGTATCGGTATTTTAGCCATATCTAGAGCTCTAAATCTCAATTTGATACAAACCTAAGCCCATTGGATAGCTAAGATCTATCACTATAACTTTCATAAAAGGATCAGGATCAAAATGCACCATTTTGAATTAATTACAGGGCTATGAATCTAAGTGAAAAAAATCTATTATGGGTTGGACTACTTTGCAGAACAGTTTTGGTTTTTGGCCTATAAGTTGAGTTAGTGATCTAATTTTTTAACAAGGTTAGGGCTATTGGATTGCTCAGAGATAGGGAATACAATTTTGATGAAGAGACCTAGGTCTAATTGTACCTCCATTAACCCTAATTAATAGTTAAAGTGAGAGGAGAGGTGTAGAGTATAGAAATGTGAATTCAATAATTTTTTTTTTTAAAAAAAAAAAAATCTTTTCATTTCTCTCATTTTTGTAATAAAGGAAGAACTCTCTTAGGATAAGAACACTAGTTCCTTTCATGTCCTTTCTTTTCTTTTATTTTTATTTTTATTTCTTTTGTAATGTATAGGTAGTTTTTCATTCAATTTAAAGGAAATTTTACTTCAATTCTTTTGTTAATTGTGAGACTTATTTCTATTGTTCATTTATTCCTAATTTGATTTTCTTATTTCTTTGATATAATGAAATTGATTGCTTTGGATGATTAATTAATATGACTCATTAATTGATTATACATTGTAATTAACTACTAGCTAAACTTCTGTAATCAAAATTATTTATGGTTTTTTGGCTTAAGTAGTAATAGATTTTTTGATTGTGTGCTAGCACCAGTCAATTATTTTAGAGAAATATAGGGTAATTGATGAATTTGCTACAATGGTGAGTTTGCTAATTAATCTTGGTCTTTTTTGGTTCATAATGCTATTGTCAAGTTGATTAAGGTGATGGGCTTTGATCAATCTAACAATAAGGGTTAATTTGGGTGTTAGACTTAGTTAACAAAATTAGAGGGAAATTAGTAAAAATTAGGTTAGGTGCTAGACTTAATTTGATTTTTGGCTAAGTGGTCAAATAGGGAATGAAGCTTTTGTGTATATAATCAATCACTGAATTGAATGTACGAGTCCCTTGGATTGAAACTTGTTTCACTTAAATTTCCATTTTAACAATTTAATCCATTTGTCTATGTTGTTGCTAATTGTCTATTCCTACATTCTATTTAGATAGCCAACACTCCCCTTATTTTTTACTTTCAAACATTGAATTAATCACTAATCTTTGTGAATTGACCTGGATTCATCCATTGTTTTCACCCTATTTTGTGCATAATTTTGTCAGCTTACAGGTGTTTCTGATAAAAGTCAATTGCAAATTTTTCCATGGAATTTGGGGCAAAAATTTAGTAGTGTTATGGGTGTTCTTTGGAATCAAGTGAATTGGGTTGGCAAAGGTCTAATAGGCTGGTCAATGGTTCCATGTGTTGGTCCAGTAGAAAGAGGCCCATGACCTTTAGAACGAGGTCGCGGAAGTCAGGCGGCAACTCGCCTTAATACGAGCACAAGTCACTGGGTGAGAGCAGAATGCCTAGCGAACTCCTTTCCAGCCATATTGCAGAATGTCCAATCAACAGCCTGGATCAGACTTCTGACTGACAAATTAGTCCCCCAAAATCAACAATGATTTGTCCTACATTTATTGCCTGATGCCAAGCATTTATTGCTCACTATAGTAGTAATGATATTTTTTATAATTTGTCAAATTATATTTGTAACCCTCTTTATGCTTATAAATAGGGAGAAGAGTCATTATATTGGGATATAGAAAAAATATGTGTAGAAACTCTACAGAAATAGTCATAGGCATATGTACTATTGCTCTACATGATTGTATAGTGAATCAACTGCTCAAAGCTAATACAACTATCATGGACATAGGGGTTATCTTGACTTTAGCCGAACCACAATAAAACTCTCCATGTTCTTTCTACTCTTCCTCTGAATCTCTCGCCATCCTCTTACATTCTTTGCACTCTTAATAGTAGTTTGGTTATCAGAATCCTCAATTAACCGATTACCAAAATCGACCGTTAACATTTTGACATGCCCAGTGGGACCAGACTGCTTTGTTGTTTACTCACCAGTCGATCACAATGGCAAGAGGAAGAATAACTAAGAGTTTTGACGCTGCCACTAACCAACCAAGTGGCTGTGGAAGGCAACGACAAAACATGTCTAAAGACGAAAACCTAGTCTTGGTGAGTACTTTCTTCATCCTTCTAAAGGCTGATGGCATACAGGTTCTACGTCAATGCCAAGAAGTACTTGAGAGTACGGTCAAAAGGCTTGCCAATGCAGTCAAGGCGTTGGCTCAAGCACACACCCAGAGAGCATAGAAATAGGGCGAAGCTGCCCTAGTCACGGAAGTGGTCTAGGAGCCACAAGGAGAGATACCAACATAAAGGGAGAAACCAACTAGAGAAGGAGCCTAACGGGTAGATTTAGATCACTCCTCCAGCTTGTGACCTGAAATGCAAGGATGACGAGCTCATAAGCACGATAAAAATCAACGACCTGGGAACTCGCACTGCACCAAAGGCTCAAAGATGGGCTGTGATAGTGGCAAGAATCAACGATCCAAAGTTCAAGATCTGATGATTGAGGAGCTGATGTGAAGGGTGCAATGGTTGGAGAAATGCCCCTCGACCCAGGATCGGTCAAGTTGTTGTGAGGGGAGAACCTCACTTTCTAAAAAAATTGAGACAGAACCTCTCTCCCATCGATTTAAGGTTCCTGCCATCCCCCACCATATAATGGAAGAAGTGACATGTATGACCATTTGGATGCTTTCAACATCCAGATGGACTTTCAAACTAGTAATCCCCTGGTCAAGTGTTGAGTTTTTCTAGCTACTCTTGGGGATGTGCCACAAGTATGGTTCAAAGGTCTTCTAACTCATAGCATTAGCAGCTAGGAAGAATGCCAGAATAAATTTATTGACCAATACAAAGCCCTCAAGAAGCAGCTCGCACCATCTTGTCACCTAGCCACAATTTTCCAATGAAGGGATGAATCATTGAAGGACTACATAGTGAGATTTTGGTGTGAGATTAGCAATATGGAGAATCCCTTCGATGACAACATTCTAATAGCAATTTCAGCAGGACTTCATAAAGACAAGAAGCTATACAAAAGTATATATAGATCCCTGGTGAAAAGTATAGGGGAATTCTATGAGCAGGCCGCTAAAGAAGTCCAGTGGGAGGACACTTTTGGTCCAAAAAAGTCTAGACAGAAGGGCAAAGTGAGTGGCTCTTCTTTCGACCAAAACGGGAGAAGGAACAACTGCAACAAGGGAAAAATGGGCCAGACTAATGATGTGGGTGCCCAACCTACTAAGAAAGCTAGGACAGAGTGACTTGAACCCCGAGGTCACCATGAAAATTATAGTATCCTATCTGATACTCTGGAGACGATATACGCCATAGAAAGCACAAGGAGAATTTCAGGTGACTTAGGCCCCTTGTTGACCCCTTCAAAGTATAGGGATGCTAACAGGTTTTGTGCCTATCATGACATTGGGCACACTACCTCTGAATGCAGGTCACTCAAAGATGCAATTGAGGACTTGATCAAGAAAGGTCGCTTGAAATATTATGTGGTGCTACCTGTGGGTCAATGACCTCAGCAGCAGATAGCACAGCCTTCCCAGAACGCTGAACAGGAGTAAGCAACAATGGTCAAAACTATCTTCACGATCCATGAAGGGCCACACATTACAGGAACCTTGTGCAGCTCGAGTGAATGATATGTATGAAATGTAAGCTATGTCTTATCTGTAGGTTATGAGTCTGACAGACCCGCTAAGAAAGCCAAGGCTATTTCAGAATGCATCACCGTTGTAGACAACGATGCAAGGGGAATCCAATCTCCTCATAATGATGCTCTTACATTAGAGCCAAGGTCAGCAATGCTGAGGTGCGAAGGGTCATGTTGGATACTAATAGCTCAGTTAACGTCATGTACAAAAGGTGCTTTGAACAGATGGAATTGAGCCAGAGTGATCTTAAACCTTCACCTGAACCTTTTTTTGGCTTTACTGGTGATGTGGTATTTCCTGTGGGGCAAGTCAAACTTCCTATCACTCTAGGAGACAAGGATCGTCAGTCCATAATTCTAGCTAAATTTTTGGTCGTAGACTATCCTTTAGCTTACAATATAGTGCTGGGACAACTAGCAATGAATGATTTAGATCTGCCTAGGATGTTGACAGTGTAGTTCCCAACCTCGAATGGAGTTGGGTGCATATGAGGTAAGCAATACACTATCTGACAATGTTATGAGGATGCTATCAAGCTTGGGGAGAAGGGGAAAAAAGTTGATGTGGTATCTAATGAAGAGCCCCGAGCTCCAAGCTCGATTGGGATCAGTCATGATCTTGACCCTAGTGACTTGGAAGTAGACAAGGAGACCTGACCAATAGAAGAACTAGAAGAGATAAGGGTCGGCAAGGCAGATAACAAGAAGTGCCTCAAGCTCGGAAAGAACCTCTCCCCCCCCCCCGAAATAAAGGTCCAGTTGGCTAATTTCCTTAAAGCAAACTTAGATGTCTTTGTTTGGAATCACAAGGATATGGTGGGGATTAACCCCAAAATTATGTCGCATAAGTTGAATATTGATCCTTACCACCAGCCAGTCCATTAGAAAAGGAGACCACTAATCACTGAGCACTCTAACACCCTAAAAGAAGAAGTAGACCGATTGTTAGCTAATAAATTCATCCAGGAGCCTCATTATCCACTCTGGGTAGCTAATCCTATCTTAGTGAAAAAGAAGAAAGAAAAATGGAAGACATGCATCGACTTCACAGACCTCAACAAGGCATGCCTAAAGG
Organism: Saraca asoca; assembly: GCA_026873985.1. NCBI lineage: Eukaryota > Viridiplantae > Streptophyta > Magnoliopsida > Fabales > Fabaceae > Saraca > Saraca asoca. The sequence continues at coordinate 1,311 of JANHAO010026132.1, read as the reverse complement.
ATAGCTTCCCCTTGCCAAGGCTTGACCAGCTCATTGATGCGACGGTCGGGCATCAGCTCCTCAGTTTTATGGATGCATACTCCTGGTATAACTGGATGCCCATTGAGCCTCAAGATGAGGAACAAACCTCATTCATCATGGATTGAGGATTATACTACTACAAGGTGATATCCTTCAGGCTCAAAAATGCAGGAGCGACCTACCAATGGCTGGTCAACATGATGTTTAAAGATCAGATTGGGAAGACTATGGAGGTCTATATGGATGATATGCTTGTAAAGTCTAGACCTTACAAATCATGTAAAGGATCTAGATGAAATGTTCCAAATCCTAAGGAAACATTAGATGAAATTGAATCCACTTAAGTGTGCATTTGGAGTAGCCTTAGGAAAATTTCTCAGGTTCATGGTTAATGATAGAAGAATAGAGGCAAACTTGGAGAAAATCAAAGTGCTCATCGATATGAGATCATCGATCGAGATCAAAGATGTTCAGAGCCTAACTGGCCAAGTTATGGCACTTAGTAGATTCATCTTGAAAGCAACAGACAGATGTCTATCATTTTTTGATGTCCTGAGGAAAGCAAAATGCTTTGAATGGACTAAAGAGTACAAAGCTGCCTTTATGCACTTAAAAGAGTACATGGGCCAAGCTCCATTGTTGTCCAAACCGCAAGAAAGTGAGAAGCTCATTCTTTACTTGGGAGTATCTCAACATGCCATTAGTATAACCCTTGTCCAAGAGGAAAGCAGAGTGTAACTCCCAGTGTACTAGGTGAGCAAGAGGTTGCTAAATGTAAAAGAAAACTATACTCCCATAGAGAAGCTTGTTTACTATCTTGTTGTCGCGTCTAGAAAACTGTGAGCTTACTTCAGGCCTATACCATTAAGGTGCCTTCTCAGTATCCATGAAGACAGACGCCTAAGGTCATTTGCTCAAGTGGGCAATTGAGCTTGTCCAATTTGACATCCATTACAAATCGAGATTGGTGATTAAGGGACACGCCCTAGCTAACTTTATAGCATAATTTACTGGATCTGCAAGGGAAGATGTGGAAACTTTAGAAGGACCATGGTGGGAGCTTTATATAGATGAGTCCTCACATGAGTAGAAGGTAGGAGCAGGAATCCTTTTAATTAGCTCAGAAGGGCATAAAATCCTCTATACTCTAAGGTTCAAATTTTGAGCTACTAATAATGAAGCAGAATATGAAGCACTGTGATGCAAATGTCGAGGCGCATCGAATTAGTAATTTGTAAAACTGGATTACTCTACTCTACTTGTAGCATAGAGCAACACCGGGTCGAATCC
>JANHAO010026131.1:0-11177 GCA_026873985.1 Saraca asoca | reverse complement strand
AATATAAAATTTCAAAGAATTACCATTGCAGTAAATTTTGCCACACCAATGATTTATTATTTTCTTTCCTCTGTTTGCTTTGTTTATGTCATTAACTTTCTGCCAATCATGCAAAATTACACCATAAACACAAAGTTAATAGTGTAGAAAGTTAATCACGACAACTTTTTCCATTTTTTTTCTGATAATAGAAAATTCATCCAAAGAATAGCATAATTTTAAACAAATTTAGTGATTGCCTTCATATATATTGTAATAGTAATAAATAAATGGCTTCCTACGAACTTTTCATTGAAGACATTGTAAATCTAAGCTGGCTAAGAAAAATTCCGATAATACGAGAAATGCTTAGTACTAGCATCATTTTCACTTTGCTTGCAAGTATGCCTTGTGAAGTACCCCTTTAAAAATTTGATGTGCATTTGGCATAATTATAAACTATAAATCAAGAAAATGCCAAATAAATAGAGTAAACATATAGTAAAATATTAAATAGATACTTGCTTCAAAATTTTAGTAAATAAAAGAATTTGCCACTCTACATACATACATACATACATGTATGTATGTATGTATGTATGTATGAGGCAATATGTCTACTTCCCAACTAAATGCAAAATGGCTATTGAATTTAAAAGAGACTTCATTAGAATTAAGGAACCATAAATTAAGCTTGTAACAAAGGAAGCCATCCTTTCATCAGTAACCAATATATTCTCACAACTTCTATTCTATTTGAAAAGGAATTTAAGCAAAAGGTTCCACTTATGCCGCCTTAAACTTTGCTACAAAGGCAGGAATTAACTCCAGAAAACTAATATTCACTAGAAACCCAAATTACACACACTAGAAACTGAAATCAGAGACACAACTAACTATTGAAAGTGAATGAATAGTTTAAGAAGCTCACTGTGGGAACGAATGCTGACGTATAGATTACATCATAGAACCAATTGGCCCTGGTTTCAAGTTGAACCGTAAACATATAGAATGAATGATAGGAAGAATGAAAGAGCTTGTCTTGTGTTGATAATTTGTATCTCCAATCCTTTGAGAAAGATCAATAAAATTCATAGTTGTTTAGTCCCAAGATGGTGTAACATCACCCTTAGAACAAGACAAGTCTTAATATAATAACACAAGCACACACACTTACTGATAGAACAGCAGCTCTAGTGTGTGAATGACTAGCGAAATCGAAACCTGGAAACTATTTCTTCAATTAACTATGTTAATGATTTTATAAGAAATAAAAAAAACCTAAAACATCCACCATATGCACTAATAATACAATTTTATCCACCTACAACTCTGGTTAATTTTGGCTAAATTAATATACCAGAAACAAACAACTTCACTTGCCCAAGATAATCTTGGTTATGGTTCTCTTGAAAGCATTTTCTTCTTAAAATCCAAATCCAAAGAGTCTGTGATCAACATCTATCACGATCCAAATTTCTGACTATTACTAGTGTGAATATCAATTCCTCGATTAATAATCATCAACCTTTAACCTATTTTTATCTTCCATTCTTACTTATACTTGTTTCAATATTCCCTTAATTACATTTACTCAAATTCATTCAATTAGTTAAGAAATCATAAACATATAGGAAAGAAAGAAAACTCATTAAAATATATACATACTTTTATAATGTACAAAGACATTGCCCATTAAGGCACATGCTTGTTGGAATATCAGTTTGAAAGAATTTCTAACAAATTCTCAAAAACACTTATACAAATAGCTTTACAAGGTCATTTTTCCACATTACCCCACATGTCCTCACAAGGACAAGGCAAAACAAAAGGTAGTTCAACCTATTACTTGTTAAGGAACCAAAAAGCATAGGATCAACTAACTATGCCATCAGGGAAATCTATGGCCACACTATTTATAGGTTTTTAAAAGATTATCAAAATGTGTAGATGGACGATAGATCCTCTAAGGATCAAACTATCCCATGACCATCATTAACAAGACATTGGGGGGTTGTATTCATAATGACATATTCCTTATCACGTTACTACATAATTATCAAGATTATTACTTTAGCATCAATATATATATACATATATATCTAAACAATCAGTAAATTGATTCATATTCACTTATAAGATGGCTCAATTAGGACTTATTAATGATTATATTGGAAATACTTGGGAACTATTTGAAGTTAGGTTAAGAAAATGAAAGCTACCTTATAGGGAATTGAGTTTAAGCTGTTTGAATATAAAAATATGAAAGTGTGAGCATGATCACATTTAAAATTTGAGTAAAATCATGATTAGAATCATGGGATTCAAATAAGAAGGTTTTGATTTGACTCGTGAGGATTCAGTGCAAAATGCGAGTCTACTCGTCCAAAAGTGCAAACTTTTGGGAAATCCAAAGTATGTACATGATCAAAATCATGATTGGAATTGTAAAACAGGGTAGGGAAGATCGATTCAAATCATAAGAAACTAGTTAAATTTCTAATTCAAATTGCAAGACAAAATGCAACTTGGTTTCTACAAGCATGATTGTGAGGCCTGTGTAAATATGACAATTCAACTCGTGAGCTTTGGGATTGCAAAAGAATAGCAGCTAAAACAGGGAAAACATTATCCAACTTCCACAAAATCATATAGGTTCAATATACCATTGTTTTAGAAGCTTGAACAAGCATAAATTCTAGTTTTTCCAAACTTCGAACCATATTTACATCAACAATTCCAATCAAATTCAAATTAAGCCATAAGGCCACTCAATACCCATTTTCCTCATCATAATCAACAATTCAAGGATTCACATCTAATTAGCTATATTACAACTCACAAGAGGTAGGAATTACTCACCTATATAGCTAAAACAAGGAGATCAGGATAATCTACAAAGATCTTAGCTTCTTGAATTTTCAAAGTTTTTCTTTCATCAAACAATTAAATACTATTAGATTATGGTTTTACTCCATAAAAATAAGCTAGAAATAAAAGATTTAAGCTCTAAAAACTTTAAAAATTCACAGGGTTTCTTAAAGTGAACAGTGAAATAAATAGTAACTTTTAGATTCAAAAATTCATAACTCAGATTTTTCTTAATAAATTAACAAGATTTTGGTATTGAATTGCAGAGGAAGGAGAGAAGAATTAGTGGTAAAAATATGAGAAATTAACATGAAGGAATAAGAAGCTTAATTACTTAAAGAAAGAGAGCGGTGTAGAGAGAGAGCTTCCACAAGTTAGAGTTTGTGTGTTTTGTATGAAATGCAACTAGGGAAAGGCTAGGAAAAAGAAAGGGGAACTGAATCTTAAAGTGCAAAATGGGAAAATTTGAGTCAACTACCACCTTTGACTTTTCTTAGGCAAGCTTTTTTTTTTGTTTTCCTTTTTTAACAACCTTACCATTTTCCACAACTTTAAGTCCAAATTTAATATATTCACTGATTGCTTGTAGTTATGAAATTTTAATATAATTTAGTTAAATTAATTACCTTCATAATGACTATAAGCTTGCATTTATTAGGTACTTGTAACCCTAATTTCGAACTCTTTGAAGTTTTTTAGAATTAAATCCCTAAAACACCAATTTTATTATATAAGCATTCAAAATGGAAATTTTTAGTTTTTGAGGATTCCTATAATTCTTATAGTTTTTTTTTACTATATTAGACACTTCGTTTATTAGAATTCACAGTTTTGAAACTCTTAAAATTTTCAAATTCACCTTTTTCACTATAAAAAATGATGCTATTTAGTGGTGGTTATTTAGAAGCGATTAGGCTAACTACCTCTAAATAACATTTATAGTGGGTAATTAAGCTAACCGCTGCTATGTTTTAATAAATTTTTAATATAAATTTTTTTAAAAATTCCTTAAAATATAGTGGCGGTTAATGTGATAACCTCTACTATGTTTTTTATTTAGTATTCCTATAAATGTGCATTTGGCATGCAGAAGGGTGATTGCACGTGAAGAACCTTAGTTATCCCAATTTCCCTTTTAGTCTTTCTTCCCCAAAACCCTAGTAGAGGTAGAGCTCCCCTTGCAATTTGCCCCACCAACACCAGTGTTTTGCTTTTATGCTCTGCTTCTGTGTCCTGCTTTTGCTCGATGATTGGAGCAATTGGTTTGATGCAAGAGTAGGTAATAGTGATTTTTCGACAAAAAAGGATTTTGTTTTAAGCTCTTGTTAGAGACGTGGATGGGTTCGAAGATGGAAGGAACGTCTGCCCCAACAATTTGAAGAGACCCATATGAAGTTTTATTAGTTTCTGGGGACTCAATTGATCAGGAAATTAAAACGGCTTACAGAAAGCTCGCTCTCAAGTGTGCTTTGCTTCTAACATATTGCCCATTTCTATTTTTAGTTTTGAGATTTTGGTTTTCTATTGAATTTTAAGTGTACTTGTGCCCTTGGTTCTATGTGTTCTGGAAGTTGTTTTTTTCCCTATTTAGAAATGCATATCATTTCTTGGGAACATTCATTTTTGGCTATTAGGTCAATTGCAAGCTTAATTTGAGCTTAGTGGGTCTGAATCTAGTGATTTAGTTTTCTGTTCAATGGAATAGTTACATGTCCATCTTGTTGGATGCCAGAAATTTTTCTTTAAGTGAAAAGGAGTGACCTCTACATTTTTAGTGTAATGCATGAACATAATCTTCTTATGATGACCTAGAAGAATTAATGAGTTTCTTAGAGTGAATAATTTCCTTGTTGAATATCGACCTTTCATTCTATAACTTATATTGAAAAATGTTGTAGGCAGAGAAGCAATGTGCTCATTTTTTGGAAGTCATAATAAATGAGCAGCAAGCTAAATCTGGAATTGTAGTAAGAGTTACTTCAAACTACTCAAAGCAAATTTAAGGTATATGACCAATGCCTTTCTGATAAGATACTGATTAGCACACACACACTCTCTCTCGTAATTCAACAGATAGTTAATGCATATTGGATTGTAATGTTTACTCCTGGTTTTTCAATTGCTCTACTTTGAACAAGATGTAAATGGTGGCTATGGTCTGGCATTACAGGTACTGCATGTTGTTCTGATGCTTCATTCCCCTTCCCCTTCCTTTATTTCCTGTTATGTGTAGTGCTTTTTATCAATCTATGGTACTTATTTGTTAAATGTTTCTATGAAAGATGAAAATTTTCCTACTTTAAATAGTGTGTTAATTTTTCATAAATTATTGAGGTAATCTTCTTTGAAAGCTCACTTAGGCAAACTAGTTAAAGTTGATCCGTTTGTAGGGTTGAAGCATTCACAACACATGCTTGCTGTTATATAGTGAGTTTTTTGACAAGTCTTATCATTGTTTGGTGCATATTGTTGCCCTTGGGAATGATTGCAATTACAAATGTGCTAGTGGATGCTCTCTACTTTGGATTTGATGGTGCCTAAATTGTTAATGTATAAATGAAATGGCTATTAACTTGGAATTATTGATTTTGTCATCAATCATAAATGTGTCACTGTAATGTCAGAGTTTCAAAACTTTATAGATGAACATGTGGCTAAGTCTCTCTCACACTTTCTCCATTTTAGCGTGTATCATGAATAGTAATATTAGCTATTGAGCATGAAACAATAATTTGTGGACTTGAATACAAAACATAAAAAGCATGGAAACTAAAATTTCATAGCTATGATGGCCTACTATGTATCCTATGATTTGATTAAACATTTGACTGAATGTATAGTTTTCTTATATTTGTATAAACCATTAAAATCAGTTAAGTAGATCATACCTAGGAAGTCACAAGCATACAAGCATAATTAAAAAAAATAAATTGATAATGAAATGATGCAGGATATGGGTTTGATTTAGATACTTATCTTTAAATATGATTAATTTGTTAATGGGATGCTATAGAGTTTTACTTTTCAGGGATCACCAGGTTTTTTTTATGGTTACCATAGTTATATACAAGGCTCTCCCTGTATATGTTTTTTTTATGGTTACCATAGTTATAATATAATTCTTAGTTATGTTTTAATTAATAAAGTCATTTAATAAAATCAAATGACTTTATATACTTATATGCTTAGAATTAGTTAAGGATTATTATTAGGCTATAAACCAATAGCAGTATGGTGGGCCTAAAGCAGCTAAGCTGTTTACTTCATTTTGAGTAGACACAAAGGGTAAGAGTTACTCTTTTGCAACATTCATTGTCTTGAAACAAGTCTGAAGCTGAATTTCAATTCAAACTAGGTATTCATTCAATCTCCTTGCTTCTAAGTTCTGATTATAGTTATCATCTTGTTCAACACTCACCATTATCAAATTTACCCTCCAAGTTATGAAATTCGCATATTGTTTATATCATTGATCGTCGAAGCTGCAGAGAGAGTTATCATTTTGTTCTTGTTACCTGGATTCTAAAACAAAGAGTAAAATCAGTTGATTTCTTTTGATGCTAATTGATTGGATTGCATATAAGGCCTAAAAGCTTGATTTTTTTGTGTAATTTTCATATTTATTTATAGAATTTTATCAATTGGTGAGATCAGATCTAATTTTTTTGGTTTTTTCTTACATAATTTGTTTTTGTAGATAGATTGGCAAACAGAGCAGCTGATGCAAATAATGCTGCTGGGTTTCACAGTTGAATGACTTGAATTTTTTTAAAAAAAATATTACAAAAATTTAACAGCAGTTAAGGAATTGTCGCAAAACTAAATATAAAATTAAAAAATTAACCACCGCTAAGTTAAATTGTAAAATTTTTAAAAAACATTAGTGGCAGTTAGATAACCGCCACCAGCGACAGTTAGATAACCGCCACTAAATCAAACTACAAATTTTTTAAAAAATAAATTATCTGCTTAATTTTATTTTTCCAGTTATTCCATTTAACTGTCACTAATGTTGACCCAGTGGCATGTTTTTTAGTGGTTCTTGTAATCGGTGTTATTGTACTCTATGGCAGTTCAAACTACTACTATATATACTATGTAACCATTGCTATTTTAAGACTTTTTTTTATAGTGTTTGAATTTTTATAAAAGATCATTTTATTATTGAAATTAATTTTATAAAAATTCGGGTTAGTACAAGATCATTCCTATACTATGGTCGAGACCACCACAAATGAGATATATATTAATTAGCTTAAAAGACAAATAATTAAGCCATGCCAATCTATAGTAGATTGAATTATATGCTTGCTAGTAAGGAAATTGAGAAAAAGAAGTAGTATTAAATTAGTAGTTGCCAATGTTTGTTAAGCAGTAATTTTCCAAGCTAGGTTGTTTTTAATCACGAAAGTGAAATTGATCAGTGACTTCGAAATTTGTTGATTTCATCAATGATTGAAAAAATAGATAGAAAACTAAGAAGAACATGGAGTAAATTAAGAAAGTGTACTTGAGAATCAAATAGGAAGTGTCAGAAGAGAGAAAGACGTGAAAATTGAGAAATAGAAGACGAAGTCAAAATTTATTTGGAAAGAATTTTAAACAACAAAAAAAGAGGGCATGAATCACTTTGTGCTACAAGAAATAAGCGAAAAATTTGGAAAAAAATGTTAGACAATAGTTCCAAGATGTTGTTGTCATTTTGAACTAATTAGCTGCAACACATTGCGTTTTCTCAACACCATTGTAAGTCTTCAGGCAAATCAAAGAAAACTAGTACTTTCTATGGGTGTTGGTTATCGTTGTCATAAGTGTATGTTACAATAGCCATAATGTAATATCCTTTAAGTTAACCTGACTAGATTTGAATATGGATTTGGAAGGGTGATCAATTGACCACAAATACAATCACTATATCATTTTTTGCCTTTGGCAACACTAAATCCTGCAACACTTAAAAACTATTGCCTATAACTAGAATAGGTAACAATTTTTTTTTATTGTTGCCTTTGTTTTTAATTTTAAGCAACAATCACTTAAAAGTGTTGTCTATTAAAACTGTTGTCATAGATATAATAGACAACACTTTTTTAAGTGTTGCAAAATTTTGATTAATAAGCAACACTTAAATTATGTTGCCAAATGATTTTTTTACAACAATTTTATAATGTTAATTAATACTTTTAGTTTTATAAATTTTTCTTTTTATTCCCTCACCATTATTTCCCTTTTCCCCTTCTTTTCCTTTTGCTTTTGGACTATATCCTACCAAGGTCCTTTTGCTCATTTTGCTTCTGCTGCTTCTGCTCCTACTTCTGCTTCTACTGTTTTTGCTTCTATTGCTATTGCAACTTCTAGTTCTGCTTTATCCTTTTGGGCACACTTCTACTTTTGCTTACTGAGTTCTCCAATGTTCTTTCAACTAGCGATCCAGCCCACGTCGAAAAATGTTAGGGTAAGTATTTTATTTTATGTTTAGTTTAATCTTTTATTTTGTGAATGTTATTTTGATATAACTAAGAGAGTGTCATCATTGGGCTTCCATGGCTTTCAATGAAATTAGAACCTATGAAAACACAAATTGATGATATTTGATTTGATGAAATTAGATGAGATGGAGATATATCTACTTATAAGCACAGATCTACTTATAGATGAGGCTAGGGTTTTTAAGATTCAAACTTTAAATCAATTCAGCAATTAATTTGTATTTGAGTTTCATGAACCTTTGATAAAAAATGTCGAAGATAACTTCTTATGAATCAATTCATGAGAAGCTATTTTTGGCAATTTTTTATCGAAGGTTTAGAAACTTTTATGAAATAATTAGATAATTGATTCTATAAGGATGAATCAATTTCTGAATCGACTCATAGATAAATTTTTTTAGAATTTAATGCATTTGATGATTTGATGTGATTATTTTGTCTTGTTACTCGATTTTCTTTTCTTAGTAGAGTAAAATATGTGGAAAAGGATCGAATGGATTTACCAAAGCATAGTAAAGAGTACATTGATGGTGTCAAATTTTTCTTAGATTATGCTTTCACTAAAGGAGAATCACAATGAGGTGAGATTTCATACCCTTGTGCTATTTGTGCTAATGGCAAATGGGAAAAGAGAGATATAGTTTATGGTCATTTGATATGCCATGGATTTGTTGAGGGGTACAAAGAATGGTATAATCATGAAGAGGGTGTGACCTTAATGGATCTTGATGGTGACATGCATGATGAAGATGACTATTATGATGACATTAATGGTCTGTTAAATGATATATTTAGAGATATGGCACAAGCAGGAGGAGTTTATAAAGGCCCTAATGAAGATGAAAAAAAATTCTTTAACTTGGTTGAGGAGGCAAAATAAGAATTATACTCAGGTTGTAAAAACTTCTCGACATTATTATTTACTATTCGATTATATTTGTTGAAGTGTCTCCATGGATGGAGCAATGCATCATTCACTGCCCTCCTGAAGTTATTGAAAGAAGCTATTCCTCATTTGAATATTCCTCTGTCATTCAATAAAACAAAAGTCATGATTAAGAACTTAGGTCTTGACTACAGAAAGATTGATGCATGTCTAAATGACTATATGTTATATTAGAGGGAGCATGAGAAGGACAATTCTTGTTATAAATGTGGAGCTTCTCAATGGAATGGTTATCCTCAAGAGGATTGTGAGCTCGAATGTTCTAAGAAAGCTTATAAGGTGTCTATCAAAACTTTAAGACACTTTCCATTGATTCCAAGACTTTAAAGATTATTTATGTGTTCAAAAACAAGCAATACATTGAGGTGGCATGCAAAAGAGCGCTCAAAGGATGGAAAGTTGAGGCATCTTGCTGATGGCCAATCATAGAAAGACTTTGACAAAACTCATCTTGACTTTGCAGTGGATTGTCAAAACATAAGACTTGGGTTGGCTACAGATGGGTTCAACCCATTTCGAACGATGAGTATATCTCATAGTACATGGTCTGTACTCTTGATGTCATATAATTTGCCTCCTTGGATGTGTGTGAAGCCTGAATATTATATATTATCTTTATTAATCACTGGGCCACAATCACCTGGAAATGACATTGATGTGTTCCTATATCCATTAATTAAGGGGTTAAAAGTATAGTAGAATTCAGGAGTGAAAACATATGATGCTTCAAGCAATCAAACTTTTTAATTACGAGCAACTTTTTTATAGACCATCAATGACTTCCTTGCATATGCTATGTTGTTTGGTTAGAGTACTAAAGGAAAGTTGGCATGCTCTTGTTGCAATTATGGAACCTCTTCTACCTATTTGAAACATAGTTAAAAGATGTGCTACATGAATCATCATATTTTTTTAGCCATGAATCATCCATGGAGATCAAACAGAAGGTCTTTTAATAGTGATACAGAATTTAGGTCTCCTACACTCTTGTTAGAAGGGACAAAGATCTTACTTGAGTTATAAGATTTTAAGAATGATTTTAGGAAAAAGCAAAAGAAAAATAGTGATGGTCTATGGAAGAAGAGGTCAATTTTTTTATTTGCCATATTGGCAGTATAACACATTACGTCATAACCTTGATGTCATGCATATAGAAAAAAACATATGTGATAATATAATTAGGACACTTTTGGATATCCCAGGAAAGATAAATGACCATGCAAATGCTCGTTCTGACTTACAGGATATGGGGATAAGAAAGGAGCTTCAACCAAAGGATACAAAGGATGGTAAGAAATTATTTGCAAAAGCATGTTTCTCTATGACTGAGCAAAAGAAATCTATTTTCTGTAATATTTTGAAGATAGTAAAATTACCAAATGGAAGTGCCTCAAACATTTCTCGATGTGTGTAACTTAATGGAAGAAAAATATCTGGCTATAAGACTCATGATGCTCATTTTATATTGCATTATTTGTTACAAATATCAATAAGAAGTTTATTACCTAATAATGTGGATATTCCTTTGATTTGTCTTGGTTCCTTTTTTCATTGTCTATATGAAAAAGTTTTAGCACTGAAAGATTTTGATTATTTGGAAGAAGAGATTATAGAAATGCTTTGCCAATTAGAAAGAATCTTCCCTCCTTGCTTCTTTGACATAATGGTTCATTTGCCTATTCATCTAACAAAATAAGGTGAGATTAGGTGGTCTGGTTCAATATCAGTAGATGTACCCACTTGAAAGATATATGTGCAGATTAAAGTCTTATGTTCATAATAAGAGTCATTCAGAAAGCTTTATTGCAGAGGCATATCTAGTTGAAGAGTGTTTGACATTTTGTTCAAGATATTTGCATGATGGTGTACAAACTAGACTGAATAGAGTGTCA
>JANHAO010026130.1:0-11181 GCA_026873985.1 Saraca asoca | reverse complement strand
GAACAAAACCTCTTCATTAATGCAGCAAGTTGAAGCCCCTTGGCTAGTTACAGCTTTCAACCTTCCATGGAGGCTGATTTACAACAAAAATGATGAAAAAAGGAGGGAGAGCAGAAGCTACTCTCTGCCTCCATGAAAAATACAAAGAAAACCTAAGAAAAATTGAGTAAAAACATTGCAAAAAGACACGGTAAAAGGTGGTCTTCCCGAGTGAGAAAAGGAGGCAGAATGCTTGTAGGGAAATAGGCCATGATGGAGTAGCTAGTGTAGCTGCTCTAACCTAGCATGTTGGAGGCTCAAAAGCAGACCACTTTCTCTTCTTTTTGTGCTCATTTCGGGTCTCCAGCTGGTTGGATTCAGGTTGAAGCAAATGAGCTTGATTTGGGTGTCAATTGGGCCCTGAAAAACCAGCTGCATCAGCCCAGTTTCTACAGAATTTCTACCCACAAATTGCAGCTCCATTTTGACACCCAATTTGATATTTTCAACCCAGGAAGTCTTCATATGAAATGTGTATTTATGTGTTAGATTCCATTTGGGCTTAGTTTCACCTCATTTGGATCTCTACATCTCAAGTTATGATCTTCTGAAAGCATGGAGGTCGGACTACTCGGGTAGGGCTGGACAGAATTCTGATTATGACTTCAACTCAAAATTCAGGTACCAAATCGATGGATTCAGCCTTGGAGGTATTCATGGAAGTTGTAGGGATATCTCTTAGATTTCCTATAAGATAAGAATCACATCAATGGAATAAGTGTAGCTCAAGTTATGCCAGAATTACAAAAACTGCTCAATTTGGCCGAAAATACAGAAATTTGTATAATGTTGCCAATTGACTCCAAATAATAGAAACACCTTAACACAGCTAGAATCATGCAATTTTGGCTCTTAAAATGATAAGTATGAGGACAAATAGATGTGTCAAATATTGTGTTATCAGAAAACTACAAAAATTATCAAATTTTTATATCATCCATTTTTAAAACTTTTTGTCTTAGAGTGAAATAAACGTTTACTCAATAGCTAGAATGAATAGCACATCAAAACCTTTTAAACAACAGTAAATAATTTACTTATTATATGTCATTAAAATTCTACTTTTTCCTAGGCATATTAGATAATTATCATAAATTTGATCTACCTGGTTGCTTAATAATCAAAATAAGTAATATTTCAAAGCATTTAAAACACTGTAATATCAATAAATTTTACTTGGTTTTCAAATAATTCACTAGAATAATTTAATAAATCAAAACATTTTGAATTGAGTACTACCAAATTATGGAGTTCAAAGAAAAATTATTTACTAAAGTCTACTAAATAAAGATAGAACCCATTTGAAATTAAAAACATAGACTTAGAAATAAAGACACATCTTAGGAATAGAACTTAATTTTTTAGTACAATTATTTGCTAAAATCTCTTTAAATACATTTTGCAAACATCATACATGTACAATTTTAAATATTTTGAAACAATACAATTTTGTAAAAGAATTTTATGAAATTGTTCATAAAAGGGGATTCGACCATAATGTTTTTTAGGTCTGAAACATTTTTTTAACTCTTTGGTTTATTTTGCAGAGAAAAAAGAATGTGATTTTCAAATTAAACTATGAGAAGCTGCAGTTTCACCATCAAACAAATTATCTTTAATCCATCATAGAGATCACAAACTTAATTTAGTATCTCTTATGACTATCGATTATAGATATTTTGTATAAAAAAATGTTACTCGAGTTCAATATCCAAATAGTGTGCTCCTTCATCTTGCATAATTTATTTTGTTGCAAATTTGTGTGTGTGTGTGTGTGTATATATATATATAAATAGAGAGAGAGAGAGAGAGAGAGAGAGAGAGAGAGAGATATGAGTTAATGCTTGTTTTTACTTATTTATCTACTAATTTGTGAAGGTTTATTCTCTATCATAAATAGTCTTAATGCATGTTTTTACTTATTTATCTAGTGATGAGCGAAAGTTTTTTTTTTATCATAATAGACTTATTGAGAGTTTATTTCATATATTAGATAATTTACATGATAGCATTTATAATTGTTTAGCTTTATACCTCTCTTAGGCGTTAATACTAGCTTTTGTAATTATTAGTAATATACTTAAGAGATGCTAATAAAATTATAGACATCTATTTGAGTTATTATAAAAACATTTATAAATTGGAGTTCACTATGCAATAATATTGTAAGGAGTACAACTTTAAGTAGATTAGAATTCTTTTCATTTTATATATAACAAAAAATAGAAACAAAATCAGAAAATTACAAAAATAAAAATATTTGATTTTCATATGCTTTTATATTACTTTTCAAAATTATCTATTTATTCAAATTTTATTTAAAATTACTATTTTTTACTCTTTTTAATTTACACTTCTCATTCCTTTTTTTAAAAAAAAAAATAATTTCATGAACTACTAGGACTTTGATCTTTCTTACCTATTTTTGTAAATATTTTTATTTCTTTAATAATTTTTTAAATAAATATTTTTATTCTATTTTCTCAAATCTCATATCAATAGCTCTGGTCACTCAGATAGTTTATTTTTTTCTTTATTTTTGATAAAGTAGCAAGTGAATTTGATTCTTCTTTTGAAGGTATGTATGCTCTACTTTTGTAGGTCAAGCCTATTTTTGGAAAAAAAATTATTTCTTTAATAATTTTTTAAATAAATATTTTTAGTCTATTTTCTCAAATTTCATATCAATAGTTCTGGCTACTCAATGAGTCTACTTTTTTCTTTATTTTTGACAGAGTAGCAAGTAAATACCATTGAGACATTTAAAAATTAATTTTATTTTATTTTCTTTTATCTTTTAGATATTGACATTCTATATTTTGGGAATTAATGAAATGTTTTTTGTCATAATATATTGTATAGTTATTTTCTTAGTACTTGTTTTATTTAACAAGTGGTGTGGGGTGCCTAACACCTTTTTTATATACAATTAGACTATTGAACTGTCTTTTCTAGTTAAAAAGATCTATTTTATCCATTTTTCGATTTTTAATTTTTTTCATAAAAAATTAGTGACAACTCCCATGTTTTATTTATTAAAATAGTTGTTGTTTGCATCACAGTATCCTCAGGGTACATTGTGACAAATGATTTTTTGAGGGACAAAGTTGACACCACTTTGTTCATTAAACATAAAAGTGATGATATACTTTTAGTACAAATGTATATACTAATGATATTATTTTTGGTTCTATTAATGAGTCTATTTGCAAAGATTTTGCTAAAATTATGCAAGGAGAGTTCGAAATGTCCATGATGGGAAAGTTAAACTTCTTTCGTGGTCTCCAAATTAAGCAATCAAAGGATGGAATCTTTGTGAGCCAAACTAAGTATACAAAGGAGTTGCTTAAAAAGTTTGAAATGAAAAGTATAAAACCGTTCGAAACTCCCATAAGCCCATCAATGAAATTGAATCTTGATGAAAGAGGTAAAAAGGTAGACATCGCTTAATATAGAGGCATAATAAGTTCCTTACTCTATTTTACCACAAGTAGGCCTAATATCATGTTTAGTGTGTGTATGTGTGTAAGGTTTCAAGCAAATCTGAAAAAATCTCATTTAATTGTTGTTACAAAAATCTTGAGATACCTTGTAGGTACATCACACCTTGGATTGTGATATCCTGGAGCAAGTTCTAACTCCTTAGCAGGTTATTCTAACATTGACTTTGTGGATAGCAAGATGGATTAAAAGAGCACTAGTGGGATGTTTCAATTCCTTAACCATTCCTTAGTCTTATAGCATAGTAAAAAACAAAATAACGTGGTTGTCCATCATGGAAGTAGAGTATATAACTGTTGGTAGTTGTTGCACTCAAATCCTTTGGATGAGAAAACAATAGTCTAAATATGGTTTAAATTTTGATTACATTCCAATTAAATGTGACAATATTAGTGCTATTAACCTTACTAAACCAAACATATAGAATTAAGATATCATTTCATTTAAGATCATGTCCAAAGAGGATATATTGCCTTCAAATTTGTTCAAATTGATTTTCAAATTGCCAACATTTTCACCAAACCTCTTGATGAAAATTGGTTTGTGTTTATTAGAAGAAAGTTGGCCATGTTGAATCCTTTAGAAAAATGACTTATTTTGAAATAATAACCTATTTTTATTTAACTTTGGTTTTAAGCACTTTTTATTTATTATTTTTCATTGTTTTAATTAATTTTCATTGAATTAAATGACTAAATTTAGCATCGAAGAGTTGTCACGCCCTAACTTTGGAGCATGATCAGTGTAGTAAGTTGTTTGGAGATAACTTACTATAAATCTTTCACTTCACAACCAAACTTGTAAAAAATAATTGTGGACATTTCATAAAGAGACTTAAAAGCACTAGTTGTTCAAGACTTTCCAAAATACCTATTTATTCAAATTTTTCAAAGGATTTTTACAAAAAAAAAATCCAACAAAATTTCTTTTTTTTTTTAACACTAGGCTCTAGGTCAAAAATATAGTGGAGAGCCATATGCTCTACCTAGCACTTGTGTATACAACTATGACACTGGACAACATTACTACAATTTCAGGACAACACCATTTGATACAGCATGACTACACTTGAC
Organism: Saraca asoca; assembly: GCA_026873985.1. Lineage (NCBI taxonomy): Eukaryota > Viridiplantae > Streptophyta > Magnoliopsida > Fabales > Fabaceae > Saraca > Saraca asoca. Next base: position 6,568 of record JANHAO010026130.1, on the reverse strand, counting down.
ACTTATGCACATTTAAATATTTCAATTGCCAAAACCATCCTCCAAGGGTTATATCTTCAATTTTCGCTGAAGTGATCCACACGAAATAGGTCGTCTTACAATCTAGAACATTTTATTTACAAAAGAGAAATATAGTGAGTTTAGAGAAACCTGGTGAGTGAATAACTTACTTATACTCATGTCCATATTAATCATATTATCTCACAAACTATTAAAAACAATATCTTACTAAAACTTCATTCTTTGGGAAAACAATATATATAAGTATGAGTAATAAAGTCAATCAATCCACTCAAGCCAAGGTACAATCAAAATTCTGTAATAGAGAAAGTATTTAACAATGCTATTTTTTTTTCTAAAACTTATGTCTAAATACTATAAGGACATGAGTAAGCAAATCCAAGAAAAACTTCAATAAGTCATTTACAAAATGTAAATACAAAGTTCAAGTAATTCTAAATGGCTAGATGCATGTTATACATAGACTTATACTAAAAATAGGACCAATAACCAGGCAAAATGTAAGAACCTAACAAAGTCATCATTTACCAATTTTCACATAATATACACACAGATATATATCCATTCACCTTATCCCTCCACCATATTAACCTTCTCTTATCCCTCTACCAATATCATATTAATTCAATATCCAAGTGCACTTGTAGGTTTCCTAAAGAAATCCAAAACTTTATAATTAAATAGTGACCATCAATCATGTATATAAAGTAATTTTTCAGCATTTGCAATTTCCTTTGCTTACACTTGATAGTCAATATAGCAATACAATATAACTGAAGAGAGAAACATAAATTTCAAACAATTAAGATTTTTCAAGTGTTAATACCATGTAAATGCAATTTTATCAAAAAGAAAGTATCAATTTCAATGTAGTAAACATAAGGGCTCTATAAGTTCCAAAACTTTACTATAAAGTAAAACTAAAGCTCAAGTTATTAAAAATCCAAATATAGATATATATATGCATATAAACAAAAAGGAAGTAAGCTATCCACACACAATTTCTTAAGTCCTTTGAGCTCAATTTTGGTATTCCAACTTCCCAAGGTTCTTCAAGCACCAAGTGGATACACTGAGCCCTCCAAACTTTCCAAATTCCTATCATGTTACAAACACAATTTCTTGGCTTGATTTGAATATGTTATCCTACCTATTAGTTTAGTTATTTTCCTTAAGCTAAGATTAAAACACTCTAAGTTCATTGCTTAACCAAACTAGTAACATAGTCATTTTGTCCATGTCTTACATGCAAGTTATGGTAATCAAACTTATCAGTTTTGGATGTCCTCACAAAACTAAGTCATTTAACCATATTGTGACCTTTAGATGTAAAGCCACTTCAAAATTTATCTTATCTTCTTTTAGACCAAACATTGAATAGTTAGTATGAAATTTGATTATAGCCATTTGTTAGCCAAATATATTCCTACAATAACACTCGATCACTACCATTTATAAGCTATGAGAACTTTCTAATTTTTCATAAAGTCTTATTTAATTATTCCTAACCAAAAATATTATTTATTTTCAAGGAAGTGTAGAAGAGTTACAAACCCATACTAAAAAGGTGCTACAACTACCACGACTAGACTTAAGGAGACATGCATAGTAGCAACTCAAGACTCCTTGGCCAAATTGAAATCGCTACGATAGTGCTAGGTGATGAGTTGTTCAATCAAGGAAGAAGAAGAAGAAATGGGAACTGGGGTTTTCATCTATAATCCCAATTGACTAACTCCCAATGCCGAACTATTGAAGCAAGAGGGTGGATATCCATCAGAGATTAAATGTTAGTGACTAGTCCCAGAAGAGATGTCAACAAGTTGGAGCAATGGATAAAGTTGTGTAAGGGTTAGGGTTTGATGATATAAACCCATTAGGTTTTGTTGCTTTTGGACCAAAGAAGGAAAGGGATTTGTTTTTTTAGAAAAGAAATAATACAAAATACTTTTTTTATTTTTAAAGAAGAATAAATGATAAGTAATTTACTTTTTTTGCCACAAATATTCCAATCCAGTATCATTATAGTGTTAAACCCAACAAAGTTATAAAGAATAAAAATAACTTTAGATTTAAAAACAAATGAAATATAAAGTTACAAATGGAAAGTGCTAATTTTTTTACTAAATAATAGAAACCCTTATAAAGCCCATTTGTGGTAAGACCAAACTAGTATAACAAATTTCATATATAATTGACATTACCCAGACAAGACTAATTTGTGATATTTTTGTGGTGCATAAAATTTGCACAAAAGGGAATACTTGGGTTACACAAAAATCAACCTAACACACACTTGTTTTACATACTTTATTTGAAATATTAAAATATAACTTTTAAATCATAATGGTTTAAAATAAGACATAATTAGTACACACTAAATAACTAAAGTAATTAAATTATAATTTTAAATATATTCTCATAAATTCTAGAATATAATTAAATAAAGTTGTAACAATATTTAGTTGAACCCACATGTCAAAAAGTGACCAAAGTCACTAACATAGTATTTTAAATACACTGTCATTAAGCTATATATCAATAATATTCATTAAATAACAAAGAAATCAAAATAGTATCTTAAATGTACTATAATAAATTCAAAATTTTAATTGAATAAAACATTGCAGGGATAAAAAAAATACTTTTAATCTAAATTTTATCATAAAGTGAGTATGATAGTACATGTTTTTGTCTGTTAGCCTAGCCAACTAGACTATCTTTTATTTTGATGATGAAAATAATTTTAATCATATCATATTATGATTATATACTGTAACGTTTGCAGATATCAAAGTTCATCAAGATTCTACAAAAGATCTATATTAGATCTAGGATTTTATTTTTGATTTTTATAGGATCTTTTGTAAGTGAATTTTTCACAATTTAGTTCTAATTATTTTTCTTAGAATGTTTTTTTTTTCTCAAAATGAGGTAGAAATATGATCATCAAATGAGTTTATTTTAAGAAGTTTTCAAACCACCGTTTGATTTGTTCTTCATTTTATAAAAATTATTTTTTACTCTGTGAATTGATTCACAAATCAATTCAAAGAAGAACATATGAAACAGTGCTTGAAAATTGGACTTACCGAAGGTTTAGAAAAACCTATGAATTGATTTACAAACTAACTCTGAATTGATTCATGAATTGATTCAATCAAGAAAATTTTCTAAATCAATTCTGAATCGATTTAGCTGACTAAACTCACTTACGAATAAATTCAATCAAGTTGTAACGTGTCTGAAATCATTTATGAATCGATTCACTAACAAAAAGTTAGTTATTCTATTATAGTCAGTTACAACAAACTCTATAAATACCTTTCTCATTTCATTTTTACATATATTAATCAATAACTGACACAAAGGTGTGTGAAAAACTGTTCTCTCATCTCTTCTACCTTTACATCTTTGATTTAGATTGATTAAAAGATCTTGGAGCTATCTTGTTGAAGATTCACATAGATTGATTGGGATCAACCTCTCAATCCTCTGGTTTTGTATTCTTTCCTTTTTCTCTATTATTTTCTTTTAGATTTCTAGTGTTAGAAATTTGGTTTCTAGGTTTGAAAGGGCCTAGTTTAAGTCTTCTAGGTTGGCAAGATTTCTGTTTAAATCTTGTGTGTGTTTAGGTTTGCAAGAAGAGCCTATAAAATCTTATAGGTTAGCAAGAAGCCTACAAAGTCTTGTGTAATAAACTGGCTGATCAGGAGCCCTGTTAAATCTTGAGTAATTGTTAATTGAAGAGGTGATTCAGTTGAGAGTCATCCAATGGAGTAGACTTCACCTATGGTTTTAGATGAAGTTGAACCACTTAAAAATTGTTGTCTCTTAATCTTTATTTTTACTTCACTTGTTATTTTCTAGTTTCTGCAATTCTAGTTTTTGCAATATTCATTACTGCATTATTATTCTTGTTGTATTGCTATTTCAATTCTGTTTTCAATTCATCTTAATCCAAAAAAAATTTGATGCAACAAATATTTTTATCACCTTTTATTTGATTTGTCAAAGAAACTAATTAAGCTGTGAAACACATTAAAAAAATCCATTATAGATCCAACATCTAAAGGGCGAGATCCAATGTTGAAAATTTTAAACTCTAATTGTGGGACCTGACAGTTGGTATCAGAGTTTTGACTCTTGACACAATTTTATTTTCTTAAAAAACTATGGATTCAAACTATTATCTACTCCCAAAATGTCCTCCCATGAATAAGCCCTCTGGTTTCAATAGTGAACATTACACCTACTAGAAGCAGAAGATGAAAGATTTTATAGAAATTACAGATGTGGACATGTAGGATCTAGTAGAGGATGGATATTACCTTCCAAAATTTTAATTAATGAGTTCCCTGGCTTAAAGTAAAGTCTCTTTGGACAGATAAAGAAAGAAAGAAACATCTATTAGCAGCACAGGTAAAATGATCATTTCTAACTCTTTATCTCCTAGTGAATATGAAAGAGTCTCTAATTTTTTCATTGCTAAAAAAATATGGGATGCACTTGAAATAGCACATGTAGGTACATCTCAAATAAAGGCTTCAAAAGTGCATATATTCTTGTATCTCAATATGAAATGTTCAAAATGGAGGAGGGTGAGTCAATTAAGGATTTAATCCAAAAATTCACTGCCATCACTAACTATTTGATATTGTTAGGCAGAACATTTGATAATGTTGACCTTGTTCACAAGATTCTCAGATCATTGAGAGAGAAGTGGTAGCCTAAGGTCACTATTATCAAGAAGTATTTGAAGACGAGCATCTTTACCATTTAGGAGCTCTTTGGCAATCTTGAAGAGCATGAGCTAGAATTGAGAAGATATAAAAAGAATAGAAAGGATAAATACAAGAAAACTCTAGCATTGAAGGCTACAAGTAACTCAGATTTTAGTGAAAAAGATTGAGAAAGTGATACAGATACAAATGAGTTTGTTTCATTAAGCAAGTAGATCCACAAGGCTCTGAAAGGAAAGAGGAAAAATGGAAAGAGGAAAATAGCTCCAAGAGGTAGAAAACAAAGCAGGGGTGAACAAGACACCAGTAAAACACCAACTTGCTATGAGTGTAAAAAATCTGATCATATTAAGGCTGATTGTCCAGTTTATCTGAAGAGACAAATAAAGAATGAGAGAAGGAAGAGAAAATCATCCAACAAGAGATCAAATTTTGCTATCTGGGATGATGACAATTCAAATTCTAGTGCAGAAAATGAAGGAATTGAAGCTGAAGCATAGCTATGCCTCATGGCTAAACATGAGCAAGATATTCAGGTATTTGGTTGAAAATCCTTCTTTTATAATTCTACTGATAATAAATCTAATAAGTATGATGAATATGATAATAATGAATTTGAAAATGACAAAGAGCTTAAAAATCTATGCATTCAACTTCAAAATTCTTTAGTTAAAACTACAGAAGAGTTGAAGCATGCTAAAATAGAAAAAGGAGACCTATTGAAGAAAATTAAGGATTTGAAGAAAGAAAATGCTCAGTTGACTACACTAGTAGAAGAATTGAATGCTAGAAAAGAATGTGATTTTTGCAGTAGTTATAAGGCTGAGATAGCTTCTTTAACAAAAACTTTGTAAAGTTTTTCTGATAGTAAAATGAAATTGAATAACATGGTGCAAAGCCAAACTGGTTTTAATAGTAAATTTGATCTAGGATATACACAACATAATAATAAAATATCACAAGCTGTTAGATCAAATAAAAATCATAGTCATATCACATGCTTTTATTGCAATAAAAAGGGACATCACATCTGGTACTGCCCCTATAAAAATGAAACATATTTGCTAAAACAAAATAAAAAGCTTGTATGGTTACCAAAATGTTATCTCTTTATGTTTACTAACCATTATGGACCCAAAAAACATTGGGAACCATGAATGCAAGTATAGTTTCATTTTGCAGATGTGAGAAGAAGAATCTAGAGCAACTCTTAATGATGAAAAATAGTTGCTTTCATCACAGAAAGTTTGAACCCCCTGTCTCCCTATTTTTCTTTGTTTGCTTTTATGTTTATTTTTGCAAAAACTTGTTTTTTCAGTATGTTCCAGGTACATTACATGAGTTTTTGAGGCAAAATGTGTTTTGAATTAATCATTATTTTAAGGGGAGTAAAATAAAAAATTCTCTTATTCTCTTTACCCCATTATATGATTTGAATTTTCAAATTTTTTATAAGATACTTTTACTTTTTGATGTGCCAAAAGGGGGAGAGAAAGCTATAAGCTTGATTTTAGATGAGCTTTAGATGATTATGAAAAACTTTTTCTAAAAAAAAGGGAAGATATATGAAAAGGGGAGCTTATAAGAAATTATATTCATATTGATTTTTTGATAAACTTTGATCATCATCTAAAATTATTTGTTATAATAAAGAAAGGAGAGATTGTTAGCCTAGCCAGCTCAATTAACTTTTGTTTTGATAATGACAACAATTTTGATTATATCATATTATGATTATGTGCTATAACATTTGTTGAATGTTTGCAGGTATCAAAGTTCATCAAGATTCTACAAAAGATCTACAT